>CAKNXH010063742.1:38807-120397 GCA_932178445.1 Andricus quercusramuli | reverse complement strand
AATGTAGATTTTTGAAGACTTGAAACGACAAATTTAGAAGTTTTTAAATAATTTTAATAAAGAACTCACATTTCTTTCAAGATTTCGGGGGTAATTTTAAATAATTTTTTTTATTTTACAAAATTTATATTGAGGCTATAATCGATAAGGGTCTAAAAAATTTTCAAAGATACCCAAAATTGTAAAAAAAGAATCTTAAAGATTTTCAGGAAATTTCTATTATTTTTGCAGAATTTTAATCAAGTTTTAGAAAAAATTCGAATTATTTTAGAATAAATTTTAAATGTTAATTTGAAAATGTATATTTTTTGAGAATATCGAAATACAATTCGAATTTTTTTCAAGATTCCTAAAAGATTCCAGAAAATTTTTCTAAGATTTTTGAAAATATGAAGAGGTGATCCATCTTGAAAAATTAATTTGAAGAGAATATTAAAATCAGGCTATATTTACAAAGATTTTAAAACATGTAAAAAAATCTAAAATTGTCAAGAAAGAATCTGGAAGATTTTCCGAATTTTGTTGTCAGAAGTTTCATCAGATCAGAAGTTTTTGAAAAATTCCGAAAATAATAAAAAATTGAACATATTTAACAAAACTGATAATAAATTTCAAATTTTTGAAGATTTCAAAATACAAATTTGATTTTTTCTTTCAAAATTTTCACAAGTTTCAAGATAATAAAAAAACGTATTAAGATTCCTGAAAATATTCAAAGTGATTTCCTATATCAAATAATTAATTTTAAGAGAATATTTAAAAAGGTATTAAAACATAACGAAAGATTGTCCAAATCATCATAAAAAAATGTGGAAGATTTCAAGACATTTTTAGGACTAAGTCATGTAATTTCAAGAGATATTTAAGAATTTTGAAATTTCGAACAGATTAATATCATAAACTTTCAAAAAATCATAAAGTATTGTTAAATTTTTTCTAAACTTCAAAAAGTCCTAAACATCTTTCAAATTTAAATTTTCCCTAAAAGTTGTTAAAATTCTCTAAAATATAAAAAAATCTTTTTGAATGTTCTAGTGGAACATGAGAAAATGATATTTATATAACGTCAAACAAATAAAGAAGAAACTTAGATATTAAATAGTTATTAGATTTTTTTATTACGTATCAAAAATGATTTTTTCTTTTAAATTGCAATGTGCCTACAATTCTCTTTCTTTCATGACTGGCTATCCATTTACCCAGTCTAACCAGAATGATTTTTTGAATGTTTTTTCCCTGAAATTATTCGATTGGCTTTAAACAAACAATATCATGAGAAACTACCAAGGTTTCTAGAAAAGACTACAAGATTGCGATTTCTACACATCAAAAGTCATCAAAGAATGAAAAAGTCTTATTAATATGTACATGAAAGCTACTAGTTGTACAATGATATTTGTAAAATATCAGCTTTCCTAGCTTTAACAAATTTTTTATGAACAATAATTTGAAGAAGATACAGATCTGTTTCGAAACGCGTTGTTAAACAACATCAAGAAATAAACTCTTATACTCGTAGAAACCGCTAATGGATATTTGTTCATTAAACCAGTCTACTGAAAATAATTTTCTGGAACAATGACAAAAAAATTATTCTGTCGGCTTTAAACAAACACCATCAGGAGCAACTCCAAAGGTTTCTAGAAGAGACAGGAATGCTACTAGTTGTAGAATGATATTTGTAAAATATCAGCTTTTCTAGCTTGAACAAATCTTTTATGAATAATAATTTGAAGAAGATACAGATCTGTTCCGAAACGCGTTATTAAAAAACATCAAGAAATAAACTCTTATACTTGTAGAAGCGGCTAATGGATATTTGTTCTTTAAACCAGTCTACTGAAAATAATTTTTTGGGATGATGAAAACAAATTATTTTGTCGGCTTTAAACAAACACCATCAGGAGCAACTCCAAAGGTTTCTAGAAAATATTACGATTTCTACACATCGAGCATCGTCAAAGAATGGAAGAGTTTTTTTAATATGTACATGAATGCTATTAGTTGTACAATGATATTTGTAAAATATCAGCTTTTCTAGCTTGGACGAATCTTCTGTGAATGATGGATTGAAGAGAATACAGACCTGTATTGAAACGCGTTGTTACTGAATATCAACGAATAACCATATATACTTGGAGAAGCAGCTGATGAATATTCATCCATTCAACCAGTCTAATCTAAATAATCTTCTAAAATTATTTTCATTCCACTTATTTTATTGGCTTCACGGAAACATTAACCAGCTGCAACGTTTCCAGAAAATACTTGAAGATAACCATATCTACAAATCTAGCATCGTCAAAGAATGGAAAAGTTTACTCAATATGTATATGAATACTACCACTCGTACAATAATATTTGTTTAGAATTGGTTTTTCCAGTTTGAACAAATCTTCTCTGAACACTAACTTGAGGAAAGTACAGATCTGTATCGAAGCGCGTTGTTACACAATGTCAACAAAGAAACTCATATACTTGAAGAAGCAACTACTAAATATTTATTCATGTAACCAGTCTAATGTAAATAATTTTTTTACATTATTTCCATTCCAATTATTTTATTGGCTTCACGGGAACATTAACCAGCTGCAATGGTTGCCAGAAAATACTTGAAGATAACCATTTCTACAAATGTAGCATCTTCAAAGAATGGAAAAGTCTGCTTAATATGTACATGAATACTACCAGTTGTACAATAATATTTGTACAGTTTGTATACAATTTGTTTAGTTGTACAGTTGTACAATAATATTTGGGTTTTCCAGCTTGAACAAATCTTTTCGGAACACTAACTTGAAGAGGATACAGATCTGTATCAAAACAAGTTGTTATACATCTAGAAATAAACGCATCTTATAGAAGCCACTAATGGATATATATATAAAAAGTATTGTTCTTCATGAGTACCATAGATCAGAATAAGAAATATTTTCTATTTTCGAGTACAATATCATTTTTGGTGGATCTTAGCGGTTCGAAGTGACATGTTCTTTTGTACAAGTGTGATTTAGACAGCATAACGGCTACACGTTAGTGACGGTTGGCAATAGTCGTAGAGACGTACGTCACAGAGTCAGCACTACCAGTTGGCCCTGTAGTGACCGCATCTCTATATCAATCACTTCGCTCTCGCGGACACCCTTCGGCCACCCTTCGGCCGCCCTACGTGCCCATCCTCTATTCTAGAGGCCGCAACTCTCCTAGTTTGCTCATATATACGTCTGTGTGCCAGGTCGGACCGCTAACCGATGTTCGGATTGATAATTTATGTCCGTTAATTATGACCGTGCGGTTTCGTGCCGGTATTTGGTCGCGTTCGCAATCGCAACTTCCGATATTCTAGCACCTCCAAACATCAACATCAATCCAGTACAGTTATGTTCTTACGCGCTTAGCAGTTTATTTTAGAATTTATTGAGCTAATTTTCAAAAAATGAAAAAAGATTTTTCCTTGTAGGAAATGATCATAAGCAACTACAATCGGCTTTCAAAAAATCAATGAATTAATATATTATTGTCAAACGCGAATACAAAGAAGTAGATTAAGATTCCAGAAATGTCGTTATAAATTACTATTTGAAGATAGCTTAAAAATCATTTTTTAATTACAAATGTATATTTTTCTGTTATATTCACCAATAGAATTGAGGATGATTGAGATATTTACATTTTATTCGAGTCAGTGTAAAAAATAAAGATATAATTACTACAATTGTGAAAGCTGAGGTATGGAATTTGATAAATTTTTGAATTAAAAAAAAACTTCTTTGTTTTAACCCCCCGTCCCAGCTCTGAAAAAGTGACCTAGCCGTTGGTAAACATTCAAGAAAAATTGAAAAATATTAAAATATCAGACTTTAGAGCCCAAAATACTCTCAAAACAGCCGGGACAGGGTGATTTTCCACGGAAATGAGAGAATCAATTTTTTTTTAAAATAAATCAATGTAGATACCATATTTAATTAAATTAGGAGCGTTTCAAATTCCTTAGGTTTCATGTCGGAACGTATCACATTTTTCAACAAAATAGTTAAATTATGAACCAGATAGTTCATCTTTAAAAAAAATCTAGAGAACAGTTGAATTTTCAACAAGAAACTTGATTTTTAACTAAGAAAGATGACTTTAAAAAAAGATTATTTTTCTACAAAAAAAGATGAATTTTCAATCCAAAACGACGAATATTCAATAATATCCTTGCATTTCCGATCGAAAAAGATGATTTCAACAAATAAGTTGAATTTTCAACAACATAATAAAATTTTCAACTGAACAGTTGAATTTTTGAACATACAGTTAAATTTCCACCCTAAAAAGATACAGTTTCAATCAAATCGTCGATATTTCAAACGAAAATATTAATTAATTTCCAAGCAAGGAAGGTGCTTTTTTTTACTATAAACGATGAATTCTTACAAAGAAGATTAAGGTTTTTGCTGTTTTCCGATAACTAAGATAATTCAAAGATGAAAGCCTATAGCTAGTATGCGTATAAAAAAGATTATTGTTTTCAACAAAAAGAAAATATTTTAGGAAAACACATCAATTTTTCACCAAATAGTAGATTTTACTACTACCTTACTTTTACAACTATAATAAAAAGGCGCATTTTTATCAACATAATTCAATCCTCAACCAAAAAAAATGAATTTTCAACCAACAAGATTTATTTTCTACCCAAAAAGACAAATTTTCAAGAGAATATATGAATTTAATTTCAAACAGTTCTATCTTTAAATTATTAAGGATTAATTTTCAACCAAGATGTAATAGTTTAATTTTCAGATGAAAAAATTATTCCCCCCCCCCCAAATGTGTTTTTGATAAAATAGTTGCATCCTGAACCAGAACGGATTAATTGTGAATCGAATAGTTTGATTTTCACTCCAGGAGGATGAATTTTTAACGAAGAAATTGATTTTATATATAAAAAAGATGAATTTTCAACAAAGAACATGAATTTTCTACATAACAATAAAGTTGAATTTTGATTTTGAAAAGATCAGTCAAAAATGGAATTGTTACATTTTCAATTAAAGAACATGAATTCTCAAACTAAAGAATAGAATTTTCAAAAAAAAAAAAAAAAATTTCTAACAAAGAACTTGAAATTATTACAAAGCAGTTGTATTTAACGACTAGATATGAATTATCAAGAAAAAATGTAACAGTTGATATTTTCATCCAGAAAGAATTTATATTCAATGAAAACAGTTGAATGCAAGCGAAAATATGAATTTTCAACCAAGAAGAATAATTTTCTACTAAAAAAATTCCCACTTGGAAAAACTAATTTTTAAATAAAAAAAATGTCATCGTTGATATTTCAACGTAAGAAGATTGACGTATTAAATTTATAACAGTTGATTTCAATAAAAGAGACGAATTTTCAACAAACCAGTTCAATCCTCAACTAAATCTGATTATTTTTCAACCAAACCGTCACATCATTAACCAAAAAGATTAAATTTCTATGAAAAAAGATAAATTTTTAATCAAATAGTTCAAATTTCCACGTAAAAAGTTGAAATTTCCAGAAAAATGAAATGTTAAAGAAAAAAAATCAACCGAAGAAATAAATTGTATACTAAAATGATGAATTTAAAACTGAAAAATGAATTTTTAACTAAGTATTTCAACTTACGGCTAAATATTTGAATTCTTTCACAAAATAATAAGTTTTTTTTAGTGATTCCTAGATGTGAAAATATCTTACGTGGAAAATTATTTTGACCATGAACCCCCTCCCCCCTCCAACGGAGATAGTATAGAAAACTCGTTGACATGCCTCTCCCCCCGGCCGAAAAGACGTTACGTAATTTATGCACGGCACCTTTGAAAACTAATGATTTTTGTTTGAAAGACCCAATATCCGGCTCAAAACGCTGAATAACATAACATTTTTAGAAATTTTTGGTCTTCTTCGATACTTAATAATTTTACACAAGTAATCTTTTTTTTTCATTATTAATTTCAATCAAGAAGCACTAACATAAAACATGTATAATATTTTTAATAATTTATTAAATATTTTGAATGTTTTCAACCAACCGCGCAACAGTATTAAAAAGGACGAATATTTCTCAATTTGCATACGTTTGTAGTTCAAGCATAATCAATTTCTTCTGATAGAGGATAGAAAGTTGGAGCTATTTTCCAGATCCTTTAATGAACCTACTTGAATAAAATCCCGCGATTGTCTCACATCAGGAATGAGTCTAACAATACCGAAAGACCTGTATCATAGAGAAGCTTTCAGTCTGAATCGGGAAGAAAGCTGGGATTTGGAGAGTGGATATCGATATATTATAAGTGCGGGGGTGCTCTCGAGGCCCTCCTTATATCCCACTGGTGGTGGCAGTGGCATTGGCCATGGTGGTGTTTTAGGGATCGATAATTTATGTAAATGTGTACGCGGCAAGGGCGCTACCGTGTGGCGGTGAGTTACCGCCTGGAAAAGGGGTGGGTGGGTGGTAAGGGGGATGCCTAAGGGGGTAGCGGTGGTTGTTGGCAGCGGCGATGGCGACGCCGCATGGCGATGGAAGGGAGAGAAGATCGCGACACGAAGGGGTTTGACGTCCAACCCTTTCATCGATTGTACTTCTCCGCTCCCTTCGGCAGCACCCCTTCTTCCACCCCCTCCCGAAAAACCTGCCACTGACTAATGCCCGATAATGTCCCGCTTGCCTACCCATGCTAAAACCCTTCGGAGAAACTGCCAATTAAAAATATTCAACAAATCCACCGTTTTTAGCTCAGTCTTAAAAAAATGGGGATGAGGGTGAAAAGCCTGAAAAGGGTACAGCAGTCTTTCCTTTGTTTTACCACAAATACTGTCAGGCTTTGGACTCACAGCACTATTGACACTTCTGGACACTTTCTTCAACAATGCAACTATTTTGATACAATTTTGAAAAAGACACTAATGCTTCTATTTTCTTAGATTTTTTGATAATGCAACTTCTTTTTTAGTTCGCCTTTATATTTTTCAATTACTTCACTAGATTGTCTAAAGTAACATATCTGCCATTTCAAAATCGCAAATTTCTAAATATTTCAATATTTTGATGATTCAAAGAGATTTTAAGCGATTCCTAAAAATTGCAGGTTTCAACAGATTCCAGGGGGATGTAGAGAATTACATCTGATTATCAGGAATTTAAAAGGATTGAACGAAGTATCAAAGCTTTTGGATTATTTCAAAAATCTTGAAGAGATTTCAGAGAATTTCTAAGATTTTATGGGATTTCAAGAGATTCCAAGAAGTTTCACCTGATTTCAAAAATTTGAAACTTTCCGGATTATTGGTTTTACCAGACCTACGCGATTCAAAAGGATATCCGAAGAATTTAAAGATTTGAAAATTCAGGGTATTTTACAAGGTTACAAGAAATTTTTAGGATTTTTTAAGAGGTATCGAAAATATAGAAGGATTTCAAAGAATTTTCAGAAAATGTCCAGAGAATTTTGGGCAGTAAATGAAATTCATTGAAATTTTAAGCGATTTCAAGCTTCTTCTAAGAATTTTAAGGGATTTCTATGGATTTTATAGGTCCTTACAGGATATTAAAGATCTAAACATTTTTGAAGAAATTTTGAAAGGTATGAAAGATTTCAAAAGATTTCTAGGGATTTCAAAAATTTCAAACGATTCCGAGGAGTTATATGAGATTTGAAAGAGTTTTCTAGAATTATACCAAATTTTTTAGAGTGTTAGAAATTTAAAAGTTTTTGTGAGTTTTCATAAGATTTAAATGATTCCGAAGATTTCAAGGAACTTTTACGGTTTTTAGGAAATTTTAAGCAATTTCAAGAAATGTTACGAAATTCGATGGATTCATAAGATTTAATGAGAAATGAAAAATTTCAAGAGATTTCAAGGGGCTAGTCACGTTTTAAAGGATTTTTCAAGATTACAAAGACTTGATTATTTTTTAAGGAATTTTGAAGTTTTTCATAGATTTCAAGATCTTGTATGGAATTTGAAGAAATTTCTAGAGATTTCAAAAAATTTTTTTTTTTAAATAGTGTATTGCAAAAGATCCTCATGAATTTCATGAGATTTCAAAAAATTTTGTAGGATTATAAAATATTTCGAGAGATTTGAAAATTTCTAAGGAATTTTGAATCCTTTCGTAAGATTTCAGAAGATTCAAAAGATATTGAAGATTTCAGGACATTTTTAAGTGTTTACAAAATGCAAACGGATTTCAAAGAATTTTACAATATTTGAAGGATTCATAGGATTTTAAAAGAAATTAAATATTTCAAGATATTTCGAGGGATTATATTAGATATCATGGGATTTTGCAGAATTTCAAATATTTCATCATTTTTTAAGGAATTTTGAAAAATACTAAATATTTCAAAATGTTGTGCGCAATTAAAAAAAAAGTTCTAGGGATTTAAAAAATTTGAACGGATTTCAAAGATCATAGCGTGTTTTAAAAGATTTTATGGCATTCCATGAGATTTTGAAGAATTTCTCAGACTGATACAAAATTTCAAGAGATTACGAAATTCTTACAGAGTTTTGAATGATTTCGTAATATTTCAAAAGATGTAAAAGATTTTGAAAATTTAAAATGATTCTTTATGGTATTTATAAAATTTGAAGGGATTTCAAAGAATTTTACAATATTTTAGGAATTTTTAGTATTTAAGAAGAAATTAAAGGATTTCAATATCTTGAGCGATATTACAGATATCAGATTTTACAAGATTTAAAAACTTTTAAGAGTTTTCAAAGAATTTTGTAGGACATTAAAAAATTTCGAATAATTCGAAGAATTTCATCGGATTTCATCAGATTTAAGGGATTCGTAGGATTTTAACAGAAATTAAAAGATTTGAAGGGATTTCTTCGGATTTAAAATATTTCAAGGGATTTTCAAGAACATTCTAGGACTTTTTCAGATTTTGAGGCATTTTAAGAGATTTTAATAGATTTAAGGGATTTATATGATTTCAAAAGAAATTATAATATTTAAATTAATTCCTACTGATTTAAAAGATTGCAAGTCATTTCAACGAATTTATAGAAAATTTTAGAGATTAAATGATATGAAAATTCAAAGGACTTTTAGGGATTTCTAAGGACTTGTACGGATTTCGAAAAATTTTATGGGATTTTACTAGATTTAAGGGATTCATAGGATTTCAAAAAATTGAAAAATATAATTGGGGTTCTACGGGTTTAAAATATTTCGAGGAATTTCAGCGGAATTTCTACATTTCTAGAAAACTTTAGGGAATGAACGAAATTGAAATTTGAAGGACTTTTAGGGATCTCTGGGGACTTTTACGGATTTCAAGGCATTTTAAGGAAAATTACTGGATTTAAGGTATTCATCGGATTTCAAAAGAAATTAGGGAAGAATTTGGTGAATGAACGAAATTAAAATTCGAAGGACTTTAGGAATCTCTAAGGACTTATATGAATCATAAGGAATTTCAAGGGATTTCACCAGATCAAGAGATTCACACGAGTTTAAGAGAAATTATATGATTCGAAGGGATTTCGACGGACTTCAAAGGTTTCAAGGGATGTAAAAAGTTTAAAGAGTTTTCTAGGAATTTAAGAGAATCTCAACAGATTTCAGAGGTTCTCTGGGCTAATTCCATAAAATGATTATTGTTAGGGTTTGTAGGTAGGAACAGTTATTATAAGATAGAAGATAAAAGGTAGTATAGCTAGTAGAAGAGGGGTAGTGATGGCATGGAATGTGGGTGAAGTGAGGATAGGGGAAGTAGGAGAAGCGTAGGAAAGGAAAGTAACGGAAGTGAGGGTGGTCTAGAGAGGGGAGGGGTATTTAGCAAATTAGAGAAAGGGGAAGATTAAGAGGGATGAGTAGAGGAAGGGATGGGAAATAAGGTGTGTGTAAGGGGAGGGATTGTAGAATTGAGGGGAAGTAGGCGAAAGGAGGGGTGTTAGAAAAGGGAAATTATCGGATAGGGAGATATGCACGACCTAATTAACTTGATACAAGTACATACTGTTCACACTATTTTGAATTTCTGAAATGAATCCGAGACCTGTAGTCTTCTAATGAGGTCAGTTGATAAATGATCTTCTATAATTATTTAGTTAAAGTTATTTTTTTCCTTGTTAGAGGAAATATTTCCTGGTCTTGTCCTTTGTTGGGACCTTCTCAATTGAAAGATTCCTGAATCGGAAAATGGGAGTGGTAACTTCGTGTTCTTGGTGAGGATAAGGCGAAAGGGTCAGAGAAGGAGGAAACTTGAATGGAGTTGAGAAAGAGCGGGAATTAAATGGCAGTAGGATCAGAATGCTTTGATTCTTTTCCTGCTTTCATCCCCGATGAACACCATCGGTGAACAATAGCTCGTTCGCATCATTTCTTCATTTTTTCGTTCTATTGATGCGGCTCTGATTATTTCCTTTCGAACTCCGAAGTTCACTTGAGCACTCAGCCTTCACTGAAATTTCTCAAACATCCGCAATATTCTTAAGATACAAATTGAATTTCCTTTAGATACAAATTGGCTCTTTCTAATTAAGGGAAGAGTATTTCATAAGAAGGTAAATAATGCAAAGTTTACAATAAGAGAGAGAGGGCTTAGTTCAAGTAAATTCAATTAGGAAGATTATAGTTGTTACCTGTATTATAAATGCATAATGAGGACACACCAAGTGCCAAATAAATTATGTTGTAATTACATCACAAAGTAAAAGGATTTAATTCAAAAGATTTTATAATTATTTAGCGGTCTTATTTTAGCAGTGGAAAAATTTTTCTTGGTTTTCCGCAATTTCAGAGTCCTTCTTCAAATCTTTTTATGTTGTTTCATTGTCGCTTGGGTATTATTCTGCGGTTGTTTCGTTTGTCAACTTACACAGCGAGATACAATCCTCTTGCTCGGCTTCTAGCGGAGCCACTGATACGCGAGAGTTATTATTTTAATTTGTCCAGCGTTACGACACCGTACGAGTCGACGTTCGTTCAAAAGGGGGTGGCTTCTCCCTTGTCTCGCAGTCCACTCTGAAAAAGGACGGGCTTTCGGTCACGTGACCATGCCAAGAGATACGAGAACAAAGTTAAAAAAAATGAGGATTTGGTATTTAGAATGTGAAAAGGATGCGAAAGACGAATTGAAATGTAGTTTTCTTTCGTGAAATTAGTTTGTTAATTTTCTGAATTTCCAATAGGGGGCCATCCATAAATTAGGTAAGAGCTTTTCTTGGGGGAGGGTGTTCGGGAAAATCTTGTGATAAATTTTATCAACTCTTGCTATTGATAATCTTTTAAGGAAAAGGTAAGGGGGACCCACGTAACAGAAGCATGGTGCGGTCTGAAGACCGCACGGCCACACGTCTATAGTCTTTGGGACCGCACGTCCATACTTAAAGGTTAACAAATCAATCCTTCAGAAAATTCATATATCCAAAATAGTATAAAGTTTTAGTTCAGTAATTGCAATAACAGATTGTAATAATGTTATGAAGACCTCAATATCGGTAAAATCAGATTAGTATTTTAATTTTTTTCATCACTCTGTAGAAAAACATCTATAAAAACCAAGTCTTTCTGATAATTATTGAAATTTCTACTACCACGAACATTATTCAATATTTTTTATGTGACCTTGTCTTTGCACTATTCACTAAATACATTAGGGTGGTCCAAGTTTATACCAGTGAAAATTAGTCTTTCAATTTGTTCCTTTTGGATATTTTCTAGAACATTTTCGACATGAATTATTTTTTCAAATGAGCGATGAATTTCTAAGTATATTCAAACTAATTTGCACTTGTCTAAACAATTATTATTTTTTTTACAAAGATTTTTTCTCTATAAAGCTTCAAAAGATATTCTTCTTCGGGATAAATGAAATAGTTTATGAATTTCAAGAGTAGTATTTCTTGTTCAACATACTTTGTATTTATTCAAATAATTTTCATTTTTTCAAAGAAATTGTTCAAGTTTTTAACTTACGTTAGTGAATAGCACTATTTATTAGAAATCACTTCTAGAAAAAAATCTGTACACAGATTAATTTTATTTAAATATAAGATCTTATCCCAGCATGTATTAGAAGTAGATAAATGAATCAGTAGGTTAATTTGGGCTATCATCTCCTATTAAGATGTTCTCAAAACACATTCGCTTGAAAGAAATATATTTCAAATTGAGAAAAAATTTCTTTGAATCGGTGGAAAATATTTATTCGCTCTCATTCAGAGGAAAGTTTCTTCAACTCAATCAAATTTTTTTAGTTTAAAGAAATGGTTCTTCGTTACAATGAAAATTTTTATTTGACTAAAAGTTTTTTTTTCTTAACTTGATACAAATATGATTCCAAATCATTCTATGATTCGGAATTTTCCTCATGTGTTTAATTTTCTTCACTGAACCATTTTGGTGATATTCATAATTGAAAATTTAGTTTAAAATCATGAAATTTTGAACATTTTTTTAAATGGGTCCATCTTGAAGATTTGCATTCGAAGATTCATCAATTCATCATGTGTGTAATCTAGAAAGATATTATTTTGAATATTTGTTTTTCAAAATAGTTCAATTTTGATGATTCACAATTGAAAAATTCACAATTTTAAAGACATATGAATTCCTGAATTCAGATGATTTTGAGGATCAAAAAGCAATTGTTTCATGTGCTAAATTTCTTGGATTGAAATTATTTGAAATGTAAACCTTCAGAATTACAAATTTTCAAATCGTGAAACTCAAAATTTGCATAATTTTCAATTGTTATGAAGTTTACAAATTGAAAATTATTGGATTTTCAAGATTTATATTTTAAAACTTTTTTGAGGAACATACGCTTGAAAAAAATATTTTCAATTGAAAAAAAGTTTGTTTGAACCGGAGGAAAATATTTATTGGCTCTCATTCAGAGGAAGGTTTCTTTAATTGAATGAAATTTCTTCAGTTTAAAGAAATGGTTCTTCGTTACAATGCAAATTTTGACTCAAATAAAATGTTTTTTTCAACTTGAAACAAATATGATTCCAAGTCATTTTATAATTCGGAATTTTCCTGATGTTTTTAATTTCCGTCAATGAACCATTTTGGTGATATTCATAATTGAAAATTTAATTTAGAATCATGAAATTTTGAACATTTTTTTTAAATGGGTCCATCTTAAAGATTTTCAATTGAAGATTTACCATTCAATAATGAGTATAATTTAGAAAGATATCATTTTGAATACTTGTTCTTAAAAATAGTTCAATTTTGATGATTTGCAACTGAAAAATTCACAATTTTAAAGACATGAATTCCTGAATTCAGATGATTTTGAGGATCGAAAGGCAATCTTTTCCCATTCTAAATTTCTTGAATTGAAATCATTTGAAATGTAAAGCTTTAGAATTACAAATTTGTGAATATTAAAACTCAAAATTTGCATAATTTTTAATTGTCATGAAGTTGACAAATTGAAAATTATTCGATTTTCAAGATTTATATTTTAAAGGTATATATTTTAAAACTTTTTTGAGGAATGATTAGGTTTGGAAGATTTACAATTGAGATCTGTTCTATTTTAACGATATTTAATTTAAAATTCTTCCATTTTCAAGACTTAAAATTGAAGATTCATTAACTTGAAATGTTTATGGTTCAAAAGGATGTAATTTAGAACGTTTTTCCGAAATATGTAGATTAATTTTCATAATTTACAATTGAAAATTTTCCAATTTTCAAGATTTGTAATAATGGTAAAATGAGTGGAGGGGAAGTAGCGGAAGTAAGGGGAAATTAGGGGAAATGGGGTCGCGAGGGAAATTAAGGAGAAGAAAAGTAAGAAAAATTAGGGGAGAGAATGTACGGAAAGTGCGGGGAAACAAGAAAGTATGGTAAATGAGGGGAAATTAGAGGGGGAGAAATAAGGAAAAGCAGGTAAAATTTAGAGAGAGACAGTAGAAGAAAAAGGGTGAAATTAAGGAGGGAGAAGTAGATAGAATGTAGGGAGATATGGGTTGGAATGTGTGTGGTGAGAGAAGCGGATCTAGGGAAAGTAAAGGGTGATTAGGGGAAATATGGGTCGTGAGGGGAGGTAAGAGAGTGGAATGTAAGGGAAATTAGGGGAGAGTGTGTATGAAAAGTGAGGGATAATTAGGAGAGGGAAAAAGGTTAAATGGAGAAAAATCAAAGACGGAGAAGTAAAGGAAACCAGGGGAGTTTACAGGAGGGAAAGTGAAAGAAACCTGGTGAAATGAAGAGTAGGGAAGTAGGGGGAATATAGGAATGTCGGTATGGGAAATTTGGGTGAGGGTGTGTAGGGGAAGTTAGGTTTATTTAAGTATGATGAAGTAGGGGAACTGAGACAAAATGTAGGGAGGAAAAGTGAACGAAGTGGGTGTAAGTAAGAGGAAGTAGGGAAAATAATTAGGGATAAGGTTAAATAGGGGATCAGAAGTGAGGGTCGGGCAAGGAAAGTAGGGAAAAGGAAGTTGTCTGGGAGCAAATGGTGAAGTGAGAAGAGGGAATGTAGGGGGATGTTCATAGATTCGCAATTGAAAAAGCTTCAATTCTGGAATGTAAAAATGACAACCATCCGGCCATCCATCCTTCATACTCTATTCCCGGGAGTGGAAGTAGGAGAAGTAAGGAGCGGTAAGTAAAGGTAATTGAGGGGATGTTACATAGGGGTAATGAAGGAAGGGGAAGTAGATGGAGAATATGAGTGCATGGGGATAGAGGGGATAGGGGGGGGATAGAAGAAATGAGGGGAGTAGGAGAGAGAGATTATGGGAGAGTAGGGGTAAAATGTTGGCAAAAAATGTGTTTATTCACGGATGACCCCTAATTGGAGATGAATACTTCAAACCTGGTGGTTTAAAGTTGTGATGTGGCATATTTGAGTATTTGTCAGCTTCGATTGTCCCCACCCCGTAGATTTGGTCGCCTCTCCCCTAGACTGAAATGTAAAGATGAATGGTTTTCTTTTGATATGAAGCTGAGATTTAAAAATTCATATAGTAAAGAGCTCGACATTTATACACAGTGACGTTTGTTTGGACCCACCTCCGCATTCGTCCCTTGAATTCACAGTAGCGTCACTCCGTCCCCAGTCTTTGATCCCCCCAATAATCAATATATTCTAACATAACTCTAATGGCCACCCCATTTGAATATACAGCCGAGAGCAGTGAAGCACCCCTTGGCTCTCCGCATCTCTCGGGCTCCAACAATACCAATCATCCGAAATATTCTCTCCTCTTCTTCCTCTTCCCGATCTTCTCTTTCTCGCTCTTTCACTCTGTCTTTTACTCATACTGCCGCGCCGACTGGCAAGCCTCGAGAGTGGTATTAAAACTTTTCAGGGTGTCCTTCGTGCGGAGAAAACCCCTAAAATAAAATACTCGTGCCATCGATGTCCGGTCCTCTTTTACCCGGAGGTATGACAACAAGAGGGTAGATTTGTCATCGAGCCCCACAGTTGTTTCGCGCATCGATTACGAACTAAAGCAATGCTTTTCTGTCGTTCTAAAAAGTATATCAGTGTCAGTTTTACCAATGATCCTGGGGTAGAGGTTTAGGCTTCGGAACTTTTCTGATAAGGGGAAAAGTCTATCGTGAGGATCTTTAACTTTTAGGATTGTAGAGAGATCTGTTTGATGTGGGATGTGCAAATTTTGAAAGTGGGGCAGGGTGTACACTAAGGTGGCCCAACACATTTTTTTTTCGAATTTTTATGGGGACACCCCAGAAATTTGTTCGAATCCACACAAAATTAAATCCTTTTTTTTATTTGAAAAGAATATATATTTAGGTTTGCCGCAAGCCCCATGAAGTTTAAAATGTATTTCCCATAAGACAAAAGACGTTTTTGTAAATCTTATTCTGAATCCTCAATGTTATATCAATCGAGTTGGAACTCAACATTTCTCTTCAAAATTAGCCATAGAATACGAATAAAATATCACTTTTCAAATACCAACACCATAAGTATGTTTTATAGGGTCCCAAAGAAACCCCATAAGTGAAAAAATGGGGTTTGCTAGTTTTTCCCGCTAATTATTACTTTTTTTGCGGTTTTTTCAGTGAAAATTATTCCTGGCACATGGAAGATCATTTCATACAGATGACTAGATGTTCACATGAATTGTTTAAACAATTTATTATTATTTTTAGCAATTTTCTCATGGAACGGTGTTAGAAAGACGCTGTTTTTTCAGAAATTCTCTATTTGTTGTCCAATTTTCAATTATAGGGAAGGAATAGTTCACCAATGTTAACCAGAGTGATTCTTTAACCAATTTATTCTTAATGTAAATAATCACTTTCAGTCAAATTTTCAAACAAGATAAGTTAGATAATTAATTAGAGTCAAGAAAATTAATTGTTTGAACAATTTTTTATAATTATTAATAATATTATATTTTAATAATGCTAGAAAGACGCGGTTTTCTTTTAAATATCTGGCTTTTCGTCCAATTTTCATTTGGAGTGAAGCAATAATGGATTCAAGTTAACAAAATAATTATTTAAAAAATTCTTTATTATTGTTAATAATGTTCTCTTCGCTCAATTTGTAGAATGTTGCGATTTTTTTCTGAAATTTTCAACTGGTAGTCTATTTTTCATTTGGCGTGACTTAATAATTAATTATATTTAGAAAAAATAATTGTTTAAGCAAATTATTCTTGTTTATGACTATCTTGACCTATATCAATGCCTGATAGTTGTAGTTTTTCGGATTTCTAGCACTTTCGGCACATTCTAGCACTTATCTAACAAAAGATAGTTATAAACAATATTAAATTGTTTGAATGACTTCTTTGTTTACTTTAATTAGCTACTACCTAACTAAGTGAGAAAGGGACAGAAAAGTAAAAATTGCCGAAAAACCGCAACTATCAGGCACTGATATAGATTAAGATAGTCATAAACAATAATAATCTGTTTAAACAATTATTTTTCCCAAATATAATTAATTATTAAGTCACGCCTGATGAAAAATAGACGAACAGTTGAAAATTTCAAAAAAAAAACCCAACATTCTACCAATCAAACAAAGAAAATTTTCTGGATTCTAGTTAATTATTTAACTTATCTTAATTGAAAATTGGACTAGGAGTGAATTTTTTTGTAGACTGCAATTTTTTAGCATTTTCTAAGAGAATATTATTAACATTAATAATGAATTGTTTAAAAAATTCATGTATACATTTAATTATCAGTATGAAGTGGTCTTTCGTGTGCCAGAAAAAATGTTCATTGAAAACCCCACAAAAAAAGTAATAATTAGCGCGAAAAACTCGCAAAACCGATTTTTTCACTTATGGGTTTTCATTGTGACCATAAGTCTTGATATTTTATTCGTATCCTACGGCTAATTGTGGAGAGGAATGTTGAGTTTCAATTCGATTAAGATAATGTTGAGGATGCTGAATAAGATTTACATAAGCTTCTTCTTTTCTTATGGAAATTTCTGGGGTGTCCCCATAAAAATAAAAAAAAATAAAAATTTCCAATGCATTTTGGGACCACCCTAGTGTACACTCTCTCTGCAATCTTATGCAATCTCATGCAATCCCATTACAGGTCTATCACGATTTTTCTGTGATGAATCTCTTGTACGTTTTTTGTAATTCTAGAAAAAATATATTAGAAAATCATTATAAGCTTATGAAAGGGTTTCCCAAATAGTTTAACTAATTTTAAAAGATATTGTCCGGTTTGAAGAGATTTAAAAATGTTTTCACGAATCGCAAGGATTTTGGAAACACATCAGGGGGGTTTAGAAAATTTTAAAAATTTTCAAAACCCTTCCGGGGATTTTAAGGAATTCCAAAGGATTTTAAAAGGTTATTAAAATTAATCCGTTTGATCCAAAAGGATTTCAGAGGATTTTGTAAGATTTTCAAAGGTGTCAATATATCTCTAGTGAAATTGGGAAAATAAATTAAATTAAATTAAATTTGAAGGAATTTCTAGCGATTTCAAGAGATTAGGGTATCAAATTTAGAATTTGGGTATCAAAGGTTTATTGGGATTGGAACGGTTTTTTTTAGAGAAGAATTTAGAGAATAAGTTCAATTTATAGTTTGAATTCCAGCGAATTTTCATGGATTATAAGCGATTTCTTCAGATTTCATCAAAATTTCATTAAATTTTAAAGACTCCCAAATACAGCAGAAGCTTTTAAGGGATTCTAAAGGATTTGAACCATTTTTAAGGGTCTCTTACAGGAAAAAAAGGATTTTATGGGATTTCTATATATTTGAACTAATATTAAAAAATTGCAATATTAAAAATATTTCTGCAGATTTATCGGATTTCCAAAGATTTCATGGGATTTCTGGTGAACATTGGAAAATCAATTAAGTGAAGAAAATTTCAAGGACTGTAAGTTTTTGATGTTTTAAGAATTTTATTTCTATAAAAATCTCCCAATTCGATTGTTTAAATTTAGTTCTTTTGTCTTCAAAATTACTAAAAAATTTTATAATTTATGATTATTTGGAAACTAACAAAAATGGAAAGTGTCCTTCCAAAAGGGCATAATTACAATTTTTGCAAAAATAAGATATTCCAATATACATATCGATAGAAAGTTTTTTGATAATGCCATCTTTTAAGTGCTTTCGCAAGTTTTTTCAAAAATTCAGAACTTTTTTTTCAACTTATCAGCTTAAAACCTATTTTATTGTTGCTTCATATAAATGAACATAACAGTTTAAATCACTGTCTAATGTTGAGAAGACATGCGGTTCCAGCGAAAAAAAATTTCTTCATATTCCGCAAACTAAATGACATCTCAGGAAAAATTTTTTTTTTGGAAAATGGAAATTGAAATTTTGATCACTGTCCATCATTGAAAAAACGCGCGATTTGAACAAAAAAAGCTTCCACTCTATTATCTCGGAATTTACTGACATCTTCCAATCAAACTCAGTTTTGCATATTATTTCAGCAATTCAGTAGATAAAAATGAAATTTTTCTCCTTTCCTTCAATTGAAATTTGTATAATATTTTTTTGAAAAATAGAAAGTTCAATTTTTAATCGCTACCAAAAAAATACTTTCAAAACCTGTGATACTGTGACCTCCAAAGTCTTAAACGATTCAATCGGAATACGCCAACTTTTTCAGAGCAAGCCTTTTTTACTTGCTTTTAGAAAGTCAATAACTCGGGAGCAGATTTTATTGTTCAAACTGAATATTTTATTTTTTATCGCAATCCGCAGCCGAACCTGATGCAATTTGTGGTCAGTGTTACTTTCAGCAGAAAACACAATTTGAAAGTATTCAAACAAAAAAAATTCCAATAAATGAACTTCAGGACAGTCTGAATTAAAATTGCATAAATTGAAAATCATTAATATTTCAAATCTTGTTTGAGGCTTTTTAGATTAAGAGCATAATAATGAAATAAAAAATTGAATGTAACGTGTATACTTGCAAAAAAAACAGGTTTTGAAAAACCAGGACTGAAAAATATCAAATTAAGAAGAATTTAGATTTAGTATCACCTAACTTGGAAACTTTTACAGCTAATGAGTGTCAAAAAAATGGTACTCATTTGGGAGCATCAAATTCTTTAATAAATTAAAATTCAGTTTTTTCAAAATTCGATGATATCTAATTTCAGGAGCCTCCAATTTAAAAAGCACATGACAATTAAAAAATGCATAATTTTGCAGGAAAGACAAAAAACTTCCTCAAAAATCAAAATTTTAAATAAGAAAGGAAAAGAAAGTGCTTTTGAGATTTATCAGTACTGTATTGAACTCTGAAAAGCTTGATTGAAAGACGTTATAAAGTTCCTTGAAAATTTTAAGAAAAAGGTTGTTTTTCGTTCGAGGCACACGTTTTTTAAAGTTAGATAGTGATCAAAAGTTCAGCATTGAATTAAGAAAGAATAAGAATTATTATTCAAACTATTGTGAAATCAATAGAAAAAAACTTGATTAAAGAATAGTATTATGTTTTGAGAAAGTGGAGGGGTGAAGTTTTGTTGTTTGAAGGGCATGTGTTCTCAAATTTGGTTGGTGAGAAATAATTTAATTTATAATTTGAAACAAAATTAAGGATTCAATTCTTAGATATTTAGTTGCTGAATCAACACAAAAAAGGTTCGATTCAAAAATACGAATAGGTTTCGAGAAAACGGAGAAGAATTTTTTTGCTTGAGGCACAAGTTTGGACGTGATTAAAAGAAGTATGGACGGTGATAACAAGCCCAATTTGAAATTTGGAAATTGGGTATTTGTTTTGTAGCTATTTAGTTGATGAATCTATACGAAAAAGGTTTGATCAAAAAATATGATTAGGTTTCGAGAAAATATAGAGAGATTTTTTTTTCTCGAGGAGCACGTTTGGACGTGACAAAAAAAACTTTAGGCAATGAAAAAAATGTAATTCAAAATGGTGAAACGGAATTTACATCCCGCTCTAAAATTAGAAAAAACCAGCGAAAACAGCAACAAACTTACAAAGGCATAAAAAAAGTGCCATGATCAAAAAATCCTTACGTCAGGATTTGTATTAGAATTTTTTGATTTTTTGAATCAATAATATTTTCAAAAATTTTCTTGTTGAGCTCTTATGGCATGCTACCCTTCAAGTATTCCATTCAAATTTTTTGTAGGCGTAAAATTCGAAAAAATGTTTTCTTTGATTGCATGCAAGCCTTCAATAATTCGAGCCGAACCTTTAAAAAGTTTGAGTGGCTAATACATGGGATGCTGAGGAAAGTGGCAAGGGTTGGGCGACTTCGGTTCTCCAGGATGGTTTTTGGTTTCGAGTGCACTCGATCCGAAAATAAGGATTTACATATTCATGCAAGGATTTCGTCGGAGGATCCGTGGAGAGTCGACGCGACGCGACGTCGTCCTATCGGTCTGTATTTCTGTACTGGCTGTACGAAGAGATGCGAGGATAGTTCGTAATGGGATTTTCGAGATCCCGTTGGGAAGAAGACTCGTGATGTATTGACTTTCGCGCGATACGCGAACAACCAAGCGCATATTATATTAGATTAGAAAGTTTTTATTCCCGCTATAACATCCATATCAAACTCTCTCAAACTCAAACTATCACTCTCACAACTTCTTCAAACTTCCTGGTCTTTCTTCACATTAGAGACTATTTATATCGATGCAGAACATTTTTTCCTACCCTCCTCTCCTTCTTTCCTATAATAAATTATTTATATCATTTAAATTATCAGAGAGGGATTCGCATTAAAATCTTCTTCAAAGCCTAATCTCTTCCTTCTTTTATTTCATCAGTTCTGTCAGCTCCTCTGATTTTTCCTGCATATTTTAGTTTGAATAAACCCTCACTATCTTCCACCTCTCTTCTCTCATCTTTACCTCTCCTACTCCATAATATTTCTCTTTTCATTTGATATAATTCCTATCCTTTTCTGTTATATATTCCTTTCTTACTTCCATCATTACTTCTTCCATTACTCTGTCGTTTTTATTCTTCCTCTTTAAATTTTGAACCTGCCATCTGGAACCTATCAGTAACCTTCGTCGCACTCTTTTCCCATACATTTTCATCTACCCAAGTCTCCATCTCTATATTTTTTTAATTTTCTCTTCCTTTTCCTTCTACCTTTATTCCTTTATCTCTTTTACCACTATCATGATTGTGTGCAGTTCTCTTAATTGGATAGGGAGGGAAAGAAGTCGTTGAAGAGCTAGAGGTAGGAGAGTAGAAGGATTCGGATTAATTTCCTATAATTGTGATATTTAAGGGAGAAAAGTGTAATGACAATGAGAATAACAAGAAAGTAAATATAGGAAGAGCAGGAAGAGGGTATTAGTGAATAAAAGAAAAAGAACAGTTTAGGAAAAAGGTCAAAAATATCCAAATGGGAGAGGGTGATGTTAATGAAGAGATGCAAATAATAATAGGAGAAATAAAAACAGGATTTAGAGGCACAAGCAAAAACGAAGCAGTGGTGGAGGGGGTGGAAGTAGATGGGATGCGTAATGTGAAGGAAAGAAGAAGGAAGTAAGAAAGGGATTAAGTGAATCGAGAGAAGGGAGATATAGTGGAGAAGAATATAAGAGAAATATATATGGAGAAGTATTCTAAGATGTGTGATAAAAAAAAAGGAGTGAAATAAAAGGCTTCAAAAAGAGGGAGAGAAGGATTGGATTGGCGAAGAGGGTCGGAAAGCAGTTAATAGAGATAGGAAGAGAAGAAAAAGAGTAAACTAGAATATTGAGAAGGTAGACTGAAAATTTATTTTATAAATTTGCTAGGAGGGGTAGAAAGGGAAGTTAGAAAACAAGAAAAAGATGTTAGGGAGAGAGAAGAGGAAGAGGACATCAGAAGGGAATGATCAAGTCAATAAACAATAGTTGGGTTGCTAAAAATGACGAAATGGACATGCACTTAATATAAATCAGATTCCAAATAAAGTTTAAACATTTGAAGGTATCATGTACGGGAAGGATGTAGAAGAAGAATTGAAGACAAAAGGTAGCTGGCAAGAGAATGTGACTTCACACACTTTCCACTGTTTCCCTTTTTTTTAAAGGAATTAATCTTTTCCTCTCTTTTTAAGGAGTTTCCTCTTTTTCTCATTTCTGTTTTGCCTAAATGTGTACTGAATTAACAGAACCCTACAAGAGAATCGAAATATTTTTCATTCAAAATGAATACTTTTTAACTAAAAACTACTATTATATATTATGATCAGACTTCATCTAGTTTGGTTAAACGCTCTACTATTCGGTTGGAAAATCGAAATATTTTGTGAAACATAACAACTTTTTTTAGTTGAAAATCATTTATTTTTTATTTTTTTAGTTGGAGATTCAACTATTTGGTTGATAATTCAACTACCTTATTGAATGTTGAACACTTTTTTAAAAAAATCATTTTTTTTGTCTGTTGAAGATTCATAATTTTCATTGAAAATTCATCTCGTTAGTGAAGAATTAAAATATTTTGTTGGAATTTTTTCTTTTGGGTTGAAAATTCAACTATTTTGGTAAAAAAAATTAAAATTGTTTGCTCGAGAATTCAATTGTTTTTATTTCAAATTGAAATATTTTTCGATTGAAAAACCATCCATTACATATTTCATTTAGGATTAAACTTTTTTTGTTGAAAATTCAACTACTTCGTCGCAAGTTAGACGGCTTTGTTAAAATTCTATTTTTTGTTGAAGATTCATCATTTTAGTCAAAAATTCATCTATTTTGTTGGAAATATTTTGTTAACAATTCGTTTTTCTTCTCAAAAATTAATGTCTGTAACTGGAAGTAAAACTATACCGCTTTTCGTGGAAAATTGATATTTTTGATTAAAAATTTATATTTTTGTTTCGAAAGTTCAGCTTTTGGGTTCAGAATTCACGTCTTTTGTTGAAAATTCATCCTCTTTTGTTATTTTTCTATTTTAAGAAATTTTTCGTTTTTTCTTCACTTCGTGAAAAATTGATTACTTTTTGTTGAAGATTCATGATTTTAGTTGAAAATTATACAATTTGGTAGAAAATGCTAGTTTTTTGTTGAAAATTCGTATTTTTTGGTTGTGACATAAACTACTTGGTTGAAATTAGATGTACTTTATTAAAAATTTATCTTTTTTTAGAAATTCACCTCTTTGGTTGACAAGGTAAACTGTGTTAATAAAAATTAGTTTTCTTCATTGAAAATTAATCCTTTATTAGTTAAAAAATCAACTATTTGACAGAAAATTCGTGTATTTTGTGGGAAATTCGTTTTATGGGGTTTACATTGATCCTTCATGGGGAAAAGACATCTTTCTTGTCCAAAAAGAAATTTTTTCATTAAAAAAAACTGTTTTCAAACATGAATGTCTTTTTGGCTCGAAAATTCAACTATTTGGTCGAAAACAGAATTTTTCTTTGGTTGAATTTTATTTTATTTCTTTAAATTCATCTTTTATGACTGACAAGTCATCTTTTAGGCTGAAAATTCATGCATCGCGGTTGCAAATTAACTTTCTTGTTGAAAATTCTACTGTCATCTAAAAAATTCGTCTTCTTGGTTCTAAAATTTTACTAATTGGTTAAAAGTTCAACTATTTTATTGAAAATTCGCCTATTCTGCTTAAAATTTTTACAATTTGGTTGGAAATGCAACGTTTCGTTTAAACATTTTTTTTCGATAATGTGTTTTTTTTTGTTAAAAAATTATCTCGTTTGCTAGAAGAACTTTTGTTGTTGAAAATTTAACTCCTGGGCTTAGAATTCATGTACTTTGTTGAAAATTCATCCTGTTTGGTTATTTTTCTGTTTGAAGAAATTTCTAGTTTCTTTTTACTTTGTGAAAAATTAATTCTTTTGGCTAAAGATTCATGATTTTAGTTGGAAACTCAACAATTTTGAATAAAATTCAATTTTCTTGGTGAAAATTCGTATTTTTTGGTTATAACATAAAATACTTCGTTGAAATTAGAAGTACTTTATTAAAGATTCTTCTTATTTTAGGGATTCACCACTTTGGTTTGAAAACGTATACTATTTATTGAAAATTCGTTTTCTTTATTGAAAATTGATCCTTTTTTGAGTTGAAAATTTAACCATTCTTGAAAATTTGTCTTTTTTGGTAGCAAATTCATCATTCATGAAGAAAAGTCATCATTCTCGTTCAAAAAAGAACTTTTTTGAAAACAAAACAGCAAAAAAAAAATAGAAATAAATAAAAAAGTGCGATTATCAAAAAATCCTTCCGTCAGGATTTGTATTAGAATATTTTGATCTTTTGAGCTAATCATATTTTCACAAATTTGCGGGTTGAATTGTTATCGCATGTTATACCCTTTAAGTATCGTATTAAAATTTTTTGTAAGTTCTAATATTTTATTGAAAATTCGCCTATTCTGCTAAAAAATTTAACAATTTGGTTGTCAATGCAACTATTTGGTTAAAACTTTGTTGTTGATAATGTGTTTTTTTGTTGAAAAATTATTTTTTTCTTATTGAAAATTCAACTTTTTTTGTTGAGATTGTAACATATGTCAACATAAGAATCTTAAGAATGTGAAGTGTTTCATGTTGAATTGAATATGCTATCAACATTAATTTTGTTTAGGCGAATTTAGTTCCATATTATTTGCAAAATTTCTTGAAAAATTATTCAATTTCTCTTTTTTTGCGAGAATTTCCGGATATGAAGTTTGATATTTTAAATTTCATCTTGATTAATTACAGAATAAACGTGAAATAAGTGTTCTGTTGTTAAAAAACAGCTACTTATCATCTAGGGGATACATCTGTGAGGCTCCATACCAAGTTAAACGGACCTGCGAATCTTAAGTGGGCAAGCGTACGCATTTGCGTAAATATTGCCAAAAAATTGGTCATTCATGTTCAGGAACCATCGTCATGATTCGAAAAATGTATGGTGATGAGTCTGTGAGTAATACTCTAATTAAAGAGTGATTCAGCCGATTTGAAAGCGATCATACTACAGTGGAAAGTGACACTCGCTCTGGTAGTTCCGTAACGGTAAAGAAAACTGATATCTGGACCGATTGCAAGTGTTAATTAATGGAAATCGTCATTCAAGAGTGAACGAGGTAGAGAAAGTGTTACCAAGACTTGGTCCTTCACTACGACAACCTGCCCATTCACCGCAGCTTATTCAGCAATTTCTGGGGAAACACGAATTTACACACTCTTGGCAGTCCTCACACAGTCCTGACCTGGCTGCCTGTGATTTCTGACTGTTTCTCGAATAAAAGTATTCCCTAAAAAGGTCCGCTTTCAAAAAGTTGATGAAATAAAGCAGAATGCGAAGAAGTATCTGTTAGCTGTTCTGAAAGGTGATTTTGGGAAGTGCTTCCAAAAGTGTGAGGATCGCTGAGAGAAGTTTGTGGCTTCCGAAGAGAGTACTTTTAAAAGTACTCTAAAAAGGCTTATCATTGCTATTGACCAGAATCAACTTTGACTCCTGGTAAACCACAAGTCCTGATACTTTTCGAAAATACCTCTCAGTTTATGGACGGCTCCTCAGGGAACACATTATGTCTAAAGAAGAGAAGGATTCTTAATCTCACTTTTTTTCTAAAAACTGAAAAGTTGGGAGAACAATTTTTTTGTTTGCAGGAATATTACCGAGAAATGCACATTTTCTGAAATCGTTGAGTAAGACTGCAGATGTTGGGCAAGTTTCCTTTCGAGGTTGGGGGCACGTCACCTTGGTATGTTTTGCAAGAAGCAATGGTGGATGACGAATCGTTTCTTGCGCTCCAAGGGGTTTCTTTTCTGGTCTTCATCCCCTGATATATCGACGCACGACGGCGAGCGATTCCCACGGAGGATACCGCGAGCCAATCTTTCGGAAACCAGCCCCAAATCCGAAGGACGTCGCGATATTTATAGGGCGGATTTAAAGTATAAAGTCGAGCGGATAAGGGCTGCTATGGTCGTGTTCCTATTTTCTAAGAGACAATCGCCTCGCCACCGCAGAGGGGTGAGGAATCTAAAACCTTAAACCAGGGTAAATACCACCAGAATCGTGTTCCCCTAAATCCAAAGCCAATCGAAGTTCAAGTTTTAAACTAAATTTCCAAATTCTTTTTTTTTCCCTAATAGGAGAAACAACATTCATGATTGGAAGCGGAATGAACTGAGTTTGAATAAATTTCATTAATTATTATATACAAAATCTAACTTTTTTACTTAAACATTAGGCTACTTTACATGGCTTCTGAAGCACGTCGAAATAAAAATGTTATACATTTTCCAAGTTTTTCGCAGCAATTTTTAATTAAATTTCAGTCCCTTTATAATTGTGGATTCATTTTGAAAGATTAGTAAATTAGAATTTGGAAAGATTTTATCAGAGATAAAAGGTTTTAGGATATTTTGAAAAATTTCAAGGGACCTTTAAGGTATTTTAATGAATTTTATAAGATTTCTGTGGATTGCTGTAATTCAAATATTCCAAGGAATTACAAGGATTTGTCGAGAGTTTTGAAATCTCAAGGTATTTTCACACATTTAAAAAATGTGAAAGATTTTGAAGAATCAAAAATATCTTGAGATACTTTGAAGAATTTGAAGAAATTTACAAGGGAGTGAAAAACATGTCAAGGAATTTCATCAGAATTCATGTAACTTTACGGGATTCGAAAGAATTTGATAATATTTTGGAGAAATTTCAAAGAATTTCGTGATATTTTCAAAATACGAAGGTATTTCCAAATAGTTAAGAGAATTGGAATTTTTTTGAAGAATTAAGAAGAAAGTTTTAGTATATTTTAAAGGATTACAAAGAATTTTTCAGGAATCGTAAAAATATCAAGGAATTTCAAGAAATATCATTAGATTTCATGTAATTTCACGGGATTTCATAATATTTTATTGAAATTTCAAATTATTCATTTACAAGAATTGAAGTATTTCAAAGCATTTCAAGAATTTTCAGGGTTCAATATTTCAAAGTATTTCCAAACATCCACAATTTTTTTTTTAATTATTAGGGAATTTCAAGGAATATCATCAGATTTCATGTAACTTAATGGGATTTGAAGGAATTTATAATATTTTAAAGAAATTTCGTGATATTTTCAAGATATGAAGGTATTTCCAAACATTCAAAAGAATGACAATTTTTTTCAAGAATTAGAAAGAAAGTTTGGGTATATTTCAAAGGGTTCCAAGGAATTCTCCAGGGATTAGAAAAATATCAAGGAATTTCGAAAAATATCATCAGATTTCATGTACTTTCACGGGATTTTATAATATTTCATTGAAATTTTGAATTATTTAATAACGAGTATTTCAAATTAAAAAGTATTTCAAAGCATTTTGAGAGCTTTTCAATATTTCAAATTATTTCCAAACATAAAATTTTTTTTTTACGATTGATTTTTTTTTTTGAAATCATTAGGGAATTTCAAGGAATATCATCAGATTTCATGTAATTTCTGTTTAAAGAATGTGATGTAATTTTTTTAAAGATTGTAATTTTTGTATGTAATTTATTTTTTCATTAATTTCATGTACATTTTTTTAAAGATGAAATTTTTTTTAAAAAAGTTATTAAGGACTCTCATGGAACATCATCACATTTCATGAAACATCATGGGATTTTATAATAGTTCATTAATTTTTCAAAATACATATTTACAAAAATAAAAGGATTTTCAAGCATTTCACGAATTTTAAGAGTTTTTAAATATTCCAAGGTATTTCTAAACATTTGAAACTATTTCAAAGATGAAGAGTTACGAACGAAATAAAATATTTTGAAAGATTACAATAAATTTTCGAAAGCTTCAACATTTTTTTAAGAATTTCAAAAGATTTCGAATAATTGGAAATATTTTAGGGTATTTTAAAGTATTCGAAGGCATTTTCAGGAGACAATAAAAATTTGAAGAAAATTTAACGAATATCAGATTTCACGTAACTTCATGGGATAAAAAAGAATTTTATAATAACATAATATATTTCCAATCATTAAAAAAAAAATAGTTTTTGAAGAATTGGAAAAAATTTATGATTTTTCAAAATATTCCAAAGAATTTGAAGAAGTATCAAATAATTGCAAAGATTTCAGTGTATTTCAAATTATTCCAAAAAGTTTTCGAAAGCTTTAACAAATTTCAAGGAATTTCGAAAGATTTCAAGGGATTTTAAATATTTTAGGATATTTCGAAGAATTTGTAGAAATTTCAAGAGATACAAAAATATCAAGGAATTTCAAGAAATCTCGGTTTTTATGTAATTTCATAGGGTTTTAAGGAATTTTATAATTTTCAATGAAATATGAAAAAATTCATTTACAAGAATTGAGGGATTTCAAAGGAATTGAAAAATTTTAAGAGATTTTGAAATATTTCTAGGCATTTCCAAAAATTGTTTAATTTTTAAAGATTTTGAAGAATTTTATGAATTTTAGGACATTTTAAAAGATTCCAAGGAATTATATAATATTTCGCAGGATTTTGAAGATCTTACAATATTTTAAAAGATTCCAAAAAGTTTTCAGAAGCTTGGGAAAATTTTAAGGGATTTCAGGAGATGTCAAGGGATTAGAAATATTTTATGGCATTCAAAAAGATTCTAAAGAATTTTCGAAAGAATAAAATTTAAGGGATTTCACAATATTTTGATAGAATTGCAACAAATTCATTTAGAAGAGTTAATGGATTTCTAACATTTTGAAAAACTTGAAGAGATATTTAAATATTTCAAGGTATCTCCGAAGATTTGAAAGAATTAAAAATATTTTCTCTCACCTAGAGAAAATGTCCATAAAGACAACGTTTTTTCACAATTTTTCAAATAACTTACTTCAATTACATGGAGAAGAAGAAAGTAAAAAAATTGGCAAAAAATGTGTCACGTAATTTGTAGATGGCCCCTTATAAAAACTGGAAAATTCTCTTTGTCCATCCATTTGAAATTTCCTCTCTGAAATTATTTAAACTTTAAAATAAGTTTTAAGTAGCAAAAATCGAAAAATCCGTTCCAAAATTTCATGCTTTTCCAGATTTTCTAGTCTTCCAAAGAATTATACACAGTTTCCAGGTTTGCCAGATTCTGCAGCAACCTTTCTTGTAAAGACAGAATCTTCAAAATAAGATTAGTTCTAGTCTCTTAATTGTTTCCTCGTTACCTTTAAAACAAGTTCTCGTTAGATCACTGAAGTTAAGCTTGTTGGGCGCGGTTAGTACTTGGATGGGTGACCGTTCGGGAATACTACTAACTGCGTGCTGTTGACGTTCTCGTGGGTGTAGTGAGCCCAAACTTGTAGTTATTTACTACAAGAAACTATCCACCTAGAAACACTACCCGAATCGGGTAGTGTCACGCCTACCCCGAAAGGGAAATTGCCTAATGGTATACATACATACGAAAACTTTGCTGGAGTGCGTGAATTCAATAGAATTTCTGGGTCAATTTCAATATGGTTTTGGAACTCAGAGGGCCAGTTTGAGCAAAAAACACAAGATAGCTAAATGGATTACAGTAGAGTGAATGGATCTTGAACAGACGGAAAGCGCGTCGCAAAAGCTAACGATAGGCTCTGCAAAACCATATACTTGTGGAACGAGGGGTGCTTTTGACGATAGAGCACCGGAAGGGTTGGCGACGCCAGCCTTCTAATCCAATAATTTAATTTTGGGATCCCAGCTAAAGGGGATTTGAAGTATTAGCCTTGGAATTTGTGTATCTTTGATTAGTATTCCGTTCGGGCATTTCACTCGCTCGATTGCGGCACCAAATCCTAAATCAACCTACGTGTCTTCACTCTTTTACTTCAAAATTCAATCAAGAAACTGTAAAAATTAATCTTTGTGAACTTTCATTACCATTGAATGAATAAGCACTCTGATACTATTGATATTTAAGTTAATTGATTTAGAGAGAAGCTGGGATGACGGTCTGTCCTCTTTTTTACCTAATACCCTTTTTTCCCTATTACATTTAAAAAATGTGTCAAAGTAGTCATTCAAACCTCCCCCTTCCTGAATTTCCCTCCCTTCACTTCACATTTCGCCCCCTTCCACAACATTTTCATCCTCTACTTTCCCTTCCTCTTGCTTTTACAGATGACACTTCCCTTACCCAGCCATCACATCCTTTCCCATACTCACCCTAATTTCTAATCATTCCACCTACTTCAGTTGATTTTTCCTTACTTCCCACACTTTCCTTTCTTCATTTCTCCTACTCTACCTACTTTCCTTCCTCTCATTTTTCTTTAAATACCTCAAATCTCATATCCTCATTTCCCATCATTTCTCATCAGTTCCTCTACTTCTTCCCTTATTTTCCATAATTTCGCCTGCTTTTCCTCCCTTTATTTCAGTTCATCTTGATCGTTTCCCCTTCCTTTATTTTCTATACTCTCCCTGCTTTCTCTTTCCCTATAATTCCTTCCATCACTCTTCCTCACTTCCAGTACTATCCCACACCACACTTTCCCTCACTTACTCCTCTTGTCTTATTTCCCCTTATTTCCCTTAATTTCCTTTATCTTTTTTTTCTCCCTAATACCCCCACTCTTACCTTCGTCACACCTCCCTAATTTCCTCTCAATTCCAATCCCCTAATTTTCCCTCCCCCCTTCCCTCATCTCCCTCAATCGCCCAACTGCCACTCTCCCTATTTCCCCTATTTTTCCTCCCCTCTCTTTCCCACACCTAATTTCCCCTCAATTTCTCACTATATGAAGGTTCCTGCCCGCGTCTACGAAACCCTAATAGTAGCCGAAAAAATCGAAAATTAAGAATTATGTACAAATTTTTTGTGTTTCCCCATTTTTTTACAAGGTTCCGATTTATTTTTTGAGAATCAAACAGCAATTTACCACATTAAAAAATAAAACGCTTTGAAAGAGATTCTTTTTGAGGATACCAAATCCAAAAATTTTCGGAACGATTTATTTGCTAATTTTGTAGATTTAAAGCAGATTGTCGAAAGCGAAGAAATCGCTAACGATTAAATTGATAAACTAAACTTGACATATTATTAATAATAATTCTGTAGTTGCAAATCAAAAATATAATTATAGAGATAAAAATATTAGATTCAAATCAAAGCGTTTAAAATTTCAAATATTTCAAGTAAAAACATTGCATTTTCAACAAAATAGTTAAATTTTCAAACCAAAGAGATGAATCTTCAAACAAGAAAGATTCTTCAGTCAAGAAAGAATAAACATTTCAAGCAAATTATGAAATTCTTAAACAAAAAAATAGAAATTTCTACAAAGAAGTTAAATTTCCAATCGAAAAATGTACATTTAGAACAAAAAATACTCTTCAACCAAATAGTTGAATTTTCAAGCCAAAAAGACGATTTTCCTAAAAAAAAGTGTAATTTCTAGCCAAAGAAATGAGTTTTATCAGAAAAAATAATTTTCAGCTGAATATTTGAATTTCTAACCCAAAAAGCGAATTTTCTATGAAACCGCATATTGAACAAAATAGTTAAATTTTCAAACCAAAGAGATGAATCTTCAAACAAGAAAGATTTTTCAGTCAAGAAAGAATACAAATTTTAAACAAATTATGAAATTTTTAAGCGAAAAAGTCGAAATTTCTACAAAGAAGTTAAATTTTTAACAAGTATGTTACGGTTAACCAAATAGTTGAATTTTCAAGCCAAAAAGACGATTTTCTACAAAGAAGTTAAAGCTTCAACATGAAAATATTAATTTCAAACAAAAAAGTTACTCCTTAACCAAGTAGTTGAACTTCCAAGCAAAAAATATAAATTTTCATAAAAATGATCATTCTCAGCTAAGTATTTGACATTTTAACCCAATTGTTAAATTTTCAATCCAAAAAGAGAAACTTTCTAGAAAGAAGTTAAATTTTTAATCCAAAAATTTTAATTTTTAACAAAAAAGTTACTCTTCAACCCAATAGTTGAATTGTCAAGCCAAAAAGACGATTTTCCTAAAAAACAGTATAATTTCCAGCCAAACAAATTAGTTTCATTGAAAAAGGTGATTTTCAGCTAAATATTGGAATATTCAAGCCAAAAAGACGAATTTTCTACAAAACAGTTTACTTTTAACAAAAAATTCATTATCAACCCAAAAACCGAATTTTAAACAAAATATTTGAATTTTCAAACCGAAATGATGAATCATCTACCATGAGAGATTTTTTAGTCAAGAAAGAAGACAAAAATTTCAACCGAAATGTGGAACTTTTAAGCCAAGAATTCGAATTTTCTACAAAGAAGTTAAAATTTCAACATGAAAATATTATTTTCAAACAGAAAAGTTACTCCTCAACCAAGTAGTTGAAATTTAAAGCAAAAAGACGATGTTCTTAAAAAACAGTTCAATTTCCAACCAAAAAATATGAGTTTTATGAGAAAAGGTAATTTTCAGCTAAGCATTTGAATTTTCAAGCCAAAAAGACGAATTTTTCACAAAATTATTTACTTTTCAACGAAAAATTCATTATCAACCCAAAAACCGAATTCTCAACAAAATAGTTACATTTTCAAATCAAAGAGATGAATCTTTAGCCAAGAAAGATTTTCCAGTCCAGAGATGAAAAAAAAATTCAACCGAAATGTGGAACTTTGAAGCGAAAAAAGACGAATTTCCTAAAAGAACAGTTCTATTTCTAACCAAAAAATATGAATTTTCATTTAAAAAGTTAATTCTCAGCTAAGTTTTGAACATTTTAAGTCATTTGTTAAATTTTCAATTCATAAAGACAAACTTTCTATAAAACAGTTTCATTTTCAAGAAAAAATTTAATTTTCAGCACAAAAAAAAGAATAAATTCAAAGAAATAGTTAAATTTTCAACGAAAGAGATGAATCTTCAACCAAGAAATATTTTTCAGTCAAGAAAAAAAAATCTTAATTAAAGCATGGAATTTTTAGGTAAAAAATTCGAACTTCCTGCAATCAAGTAAAGTTTCAACCTGAAAATTTTTATTTTTAACAGAACTGTTGAATTTCCAATAAAAAAATTTTATTTTCAACCAATGAACATGAAACCTAACCAAAAATAGTTGGATATGTGAATCCTGCAATAAATAAATAGGAATTTTTATTCATTTTTAAGATCGCTAGAATATGTAATAAAATATGTATATCGCTGTGTGCGGATATCAAAAATAGTACGCAAAAGAAGCGTATATGAGGACCAGTTAGTAAGGAGCAATTAATTTATAGTTAGTTGTTATATTTTCTGTTTTTTCAATTTTACAAAACTGTGTATTCAAAAAAAATTTCAATAATTTTATTATTCTCATGAATGACAATTTTTTGAATTTATCTTTCCTCACACTATCATCTGTTTTTCAGTTGAAATTCACAAATGTTTTTGAAATATCTGAGATTTTTTTGCGTATATTTTATTTAATGCGTATAGTTGTCTGTTACCGCATGAAAATTTTGAGATAAAAATAGAAATGCCCTTTTAATTCGCTATAACTAAAAAAATTACACAAAAAATAAGGTTTAAAATAAAAATGCTATGAAACGGTTTGGGAACATCGCATCTTAAAAATCTTACTTGACAAGGGTGTTGATCGTTTCATGATAAACTTTATAAATAATGTCTCACTCAGGAGCTTCCTACAAGTCAAATTCAATGGTCACCTTTGAAAGGAAATTAACTTGAGAATGAAATTCCTCAAGGATCTGTGTTGAGTGTTAAAATATTTTTGACTACATTCAATGATGTAACGATCTACATTTCGCGACTTGTAAAAAAGGCTTTATAAAGTGCAAGATTGATTTGGCAAGACTGAATTTATATTTTATAAAACAACCACTTGTATCTACTTCTCTGAAAATGAATCAGACCATCAAAATTCGAGATGTTTCTCAACTAATTGTAGTTAAAATTGTAATTAAAAGTGGTTGAAACAATAAGGATTCTTGGGCTTATCTTCAACAAAAAACTTACATGGGGTCCTCGCCATAGATACCTGAAAGATGAGTGTAAACGAAAACTCAACTTTATAAAAACCCTAGCCAAAAGAAGTTGAGCAACAAACAAAAAAATACTAGTAATACTTACAGGGTTTCTGTCAGACCCAAATTCGATTATGAAGCCTCGATTTATAACTCTACCAAACATATCGCTCTAAAAACAATTTCTTCCATATATAATTCAGGCCTGAAGATTGCTTTGGAAGCATTTTTTTCCAGCCTGGTGTAAGTATTCTCGCAGAAACTCAAGAACCACAAATAGCTATCAGAAGAAGCAGCTTCAGCCTGACTGACTCTATTGCAACAGCCTTCACACCAACTAATCCTTCATCAAAATGCATCACAATGCGTCAAAATGAACACTTGTCTATGAGAAATGAACATCGAAATACCAACAATTGCTCTCAGAAGATTCTATAATTTTCCCTGCTGGGAATTCACAGGTCTCACTGCAATCACTGACGTGAAGGAACTGTCCAGAAATCAAACTAATCCGATTGAATACAGAGCTGCATTTGCAGAAATATTGCAGAGACTCCCAAATCATTTTACTATTCAAACTGATGAGTAAAATCAACCACTGGATGTGGCTGCGTTATGGTTAGACTTAACAACCAGTTTGAGTATAACCTGATTGTTTTAGTATATTCGGATGTGAGAACTGCGCTATTTTTCAAGCTATGAAATATATAGAACTTCCAAATGACTCTTTCTTTGGTATTCTTACAGATACAGTGTCAGAAATTTATGCCATCGAAAACATCAACAAAATTGATCACATAGAGCAGAAAATTCAAAAAACGGATTTGAGAGAAATCGTGGAAAGAAAATCATTTTATTCTGGATGCATCTGACATTGCGTCTGATTCTGACATGTCATCTGGAAATCGAAGGAAACAAGACAGCAGACTTTCTAGCCAAATCAGCATGTCTAATCCCTGTGCTTAATGTGTCGGTTCTTGTACATCACGAAGACTTCAAGAACAACATATGTCAAACTGTCAATACCTTCTGAAATGATCATTGGAAATCCTCCAACAATACCAAGTTGCATCTGGTTGGAAACAATTCTTTCGAAAGAAATCAAATTGTCTTAGAAAACTGAAGAGATCAGATGACGCTTACTAGGATGAGAACCATGCAATCTAACCCACTTCCACTTAATCACCAGAAATGAGTAGAATAATGTGATATTTTTGAAGTTCCTGTTTTCTCAGTTCTTATTCATCAGAAAGTCGAAACTGACTTCAAGAAAATGCTATCCGGCCCGAGCAGATTCAATAATGTACTTAAATATCTTCAGGCCATTGATATCTGGCAAGTAGTGGTTCAGCCGCACCATGTTCAACTAAACAGAAAAAAGCTAAGCTTACTTTTGCTGTGTCTTATTTTTTTCAGTTTTTATTTCATTCTCTGCCGGGGCAACATGACATAATTTTTCTGCTGTTAAATAAATATATTCAAGTCCTTCTGACTGTATAATCCTGCGTCTCAGTTAAGGGTCAATATCCTAATCGAAATTAGCCACCTTTTTTGTGTACTGAACCGCTGGGATCACTGGAGAAGATTCCAATAAAATATTCTCCATGAACCCAACTAATTTTTCACTATTTTTCTTCGCAAGTTTGTAACTATTTTTGGCTTTCTCGCTTCTTTACCATGTGTTTCCATCATTCTCTCGCGCGGTAGGAATAATATCGAGGAGAAACGGGTGCCTTGTGTAAATCATACATATTCAGCGACAACGTTTCCTCGAGTAGCTACCAGTGATCCGTCTAATTTATAGTTTAACTTATCTAAATGCGCGCAGCGCTTCGTCTGCGAGCCAAAATATACTCAACGAGAAAGAGAAAGATGGATAGAATTGCAAGGGTGAAGGGGGTGGCACCCAAAGTGGTTCAACGACAGTCAGGCGACAGCTCAACCCTTCGACTGTTTAGCATTCCATCTTCGATTGCCTCAACTTCGTGCAGATCACGAGGGAATTCTGTCAAGGGCACTTTTCCTGTCACAAGAAACCAATGAAAGGGAAAATTCAAGTCTGACCTAGAATTTAAATCGAGTCACGTTCCCAATTTTAATTAATCTCTTGATAACAAGTAGACTGGAAAAAAAGAATTTTATAAACTAGCAGTAAAATGCACCGGCGGAAAGTACGCGTTTACTTTCTTAAATTTTTATTTCCTGATATTACAAATGGCAGGCCTCACATTCCGGTCTCTATATCCCTGATTGCGCCCTATTTTTAGTTAAAGTCCCTAAAGTACCCTATTTTCAAGATTTAGTCCATATGGTACCCTGTTTGCAGCCCCTTAATGGAACATCATTTTTCTCTTAATTCATTTTTTATTTCCTTTTTCCAATTAAAAGATTACATAAGTCACGGAATTTTCTTGAATTCTTTTGATATATTCCAGATTATTTTTAAAGATTCCGAGAAATTTGTAATAGATTTCAATAATTTGAAGGGATTTTTAAGATTTTAAGGTATTTTTAAAACTTCTAAGGCATGTTCAAGAGCTTTTCATTTGAAATATTTTAGGGAATTTAAAAGATTCCAAAGAATTTTTTATTAATTGGCATTTTCAAAAGCTTTAACGAATTTCAAATGATTTTAAAACCTTTGGAAAGGATTTAAAATATTTGAGGTTATTTTAGTTATTTCAAAAGATATCAAGTAATTTTTAATTGTTCGTATCAGCTTAGTGGGATTTCAAAGGATTCAAAATATTTTAGGGAATTTTGAAAGAATCCAAGGAATTAATAATTAATTTAATTAATTTGAAGAAATTTTGAAGCGTTTGGAATATCTTAGGATAAAGAATTTTGGAAGATATGAAACGATTTATATATATTTATATGAATTCCATAAGATTTCCGAGGATTTCAATAACTTTGAGGGATTTTAAAACTATCAACGTATTTCAATAAATTTTCTAGGATTTCAGGAAATATCATAATAGAATTTCACAGGGATTGTATAATATTTTAGTGGGTGAAAAATTTTTCGCGAGAAGTGAGGTATTTTCTAGGATTTCAAAAAATTTGAAATATTTTAGGGAATCTTAATAGAATCAAAGTAATACATAATTGATTTTAATCATTCAAAAAGCTTCAATAACATTTTAGTGGATTTTGAAGAATTTATTCCAGGAAAATTCTAAAAGTTTTTATATAATTGGTTCTGTATATTTATTGATAAAATGATTAAAGGATTTTGATTATTTCAAGGTATTTTTCAAACTCCTTGGAAATATTCTAAGTTACTTTAAAAGATGATGAGGAAATTGTTAATTGATTTCAGTTATTTAATAGGATTGTCAAGGATTAAAAATATTTTAGGGTATTTTGAAAGATTCCCATGCATTTTCAAGAGCTTCAGAAAGTTTCAAGGGATTTAAAAAGATTCGAAGGATTCGAAATATTTCAGGAAATTTTAACGATTCCCAGAAATTTTTGATTTATTTAAATAATTATGAAGGGATTTCAAATGCTTCGAAATATTTTAAGGTATTTCAAACAATTCCAAGGAATTTTCAAGAGATTTAAACAATTTCAAGGGATTTCCAAGGGTTTTAATAATTTTAAGGGATGACAAGGGTTTTTAATATTGAATTCTTATTAATTTATCCTGAATTCTTTTAAATCCTTTCGAAATTTTCTAGATGCACTCAATTTTACTCAGTTCAATGGATTTTTCAGAAGTTTTTGTTTAATTCATCTTGAAGTAATTGAAACTCACATTGAATTTCTTGGCATTTTATCAAATTCTTTTGAATTCTCTTTAATTTTTTTTCAAATTTATTTCAAACTTATTCAGTTCAATTAATATTTTCATATTTCTGATTTTTTTTCATATTTTTTTATTTTTGTCAATTCATTTGATTCGTTTAAAATTAACCTTGAACTTTAATGAATTTCAGAGAATTCTTCTCGCTTCCCTTAACTTCCTCTAAATTCACTCAAATTTTACAGAAATAAATGGATTTTGTCGATTTTCAATACTTTTTGCATACAAATTTTTATTTATTTTTTAATTGTTTTGTAGTCATGAGTAATTGTTTTTGTTAAAAATTATTAGAATGTCAAAGATTTGAATAAATTAAAAATTATTTTTTCAACTTCACCCTGAAGTCTTTATAATTCTTTAGGATTCCCTCAAATTTTTTGCTTCACGTGAATTTTTCTGCATTTTTGTTTAATTTTCAAAAGTTTTAATTTAATGCATCCTGAAGTCTTTTAATCTTACCTTGAATGCTCAGGAATTTCATAAAATTCTTTTGAATTCACTTGAATTTTTTTAAGCTCATTTCAAAGTTACTCAATTTATAAAAGTTTCTTCGCATTTTCAAATTGTTTACCATTCATTAAATTTTTTTATTTCACATTGAACATTTATGAGTTTCATCAAATTCTTCTCGTTTATCTAAATTCCTCTAAATTCATTCAATTTTTTCGGAAATCAAAGGAATTTTTTTGATTTCTAAAATTGTTTCTAATTTTTCGAATTCGTTGGAACTTAACGTGAATTGTTCTGAAGTCTTATGAATTTATCCTGATTTTTTTACCCTCATAATATTTATAAATGATGAACGAGTTGGGGAGGTAGTACATATCAATTTCAAGTCAGAACATTAATTTTGCAGGCCTCGGACGCAACACACTATTCACGCGAATTGACACTTTTTTGAGCAAGGAAACTATTTTACTACTATTTTTGAAAAAATGACACTAAAGACACTATTTTTGAAAAAATGACACTGAAGACACTATTTTTGATAACTTAACTTTTCCTAGAAAAATACTGGAAAATTTTCCTAATGGCTAATGAGGGGACATGCATATATTACGTGAAGTTTTTTTTTCTGAAATTCTGAACCAGAAACACCCTTTTGTTAGGTTCATCAACCAAAAACAAATTAATTGTCAACAGAAAAAATGAATCTTCAACCAAAAAGATTAATTTTCAACCAAAAAGGTTGAGTTTCTACTGAAAAGACGAATTTCCAATGAAATATATAAACTTTGAATCAAATCATAAAATTTTCAACCAAGAAGATTATTTTTTCACTAATGAGGACAAATTTTTAGCAAAATACATCAATTTTCAAATGCTAAATTTTCTACCAAAAAATACAAATTTCTAGCCGAATGGTTGAACTTTCAGACTGAAAAGATACATTTTTAACTAAAAACAGAATACTTAAACATTTATTTAAAAAATTGATTTTCATTTTTAAAAAATTTTGTACAAAACTGTTGAATCCACCTGAAAACAGGAGATTAATTTTCTACGAAAAAGGATACATTTTTTACAAAATAGATACATTTTTATCAAATAGTTGAATTTCAAACAAAAAGATTAATTTTATACAAAAAAAAGGCCAATTTTCAATAAAACACATACATTTTCAACCAAATAGTTAAATTTTCAACCGAGAAAATTGATTTTTTGCCAAACATAAAGAATTTTCAAAAAAATACATAAATATTCAACTTAATACATAAATATTTAACATAATACTTGAATTTTCTAACAAAAAAGAAGAATTTTTGGTCAAATAGTGGAATTTTCAGACTGAAAAAAAAAGATTTTTAACCAAACACGAAATACTTAAGAAAAATTGATTTTCAATTAAAAAACAAAATTTCTAAAAACTGTTGAATAAACCTAAACATAGAAGGCAATTTTTTACTTGAATGTATGAATTCTCAATAAAATAGATCAATTTTGAATTAAATAGTTGAATTTTCACACACAACAATCAATTTTCTACCAGAAGAGACGAATTTCCAACAGAATATATACATTTTTAACCGAATAGTTGAATTTTCAACCAAGAAGATTAATTTTCTATGAAAAAGGCGAATTTTTAACAAATTACGTCAAATGCCGACTTTATAATTTGAACAGAGTATATGATAATATTACAAATTTAATTTGATTAATTTCTAGTGTATTTTTTTTCTCGTTATTAACAATTAGTAACCAAATAGTTGAATTTTTAAATGAAAAAGATCAATTTTAACAAAAATAGAGTAATGAAATTTCAATTTAAGAAAATTAATTTTCAATAAAAAAACGAATTTTCCACAAAACAGTCTATTTTCGTACCAAACTGTTTAATTTTCTACCAATTTGTTGCATTTTCCACAAAGTTATAATTATCAGCTTTCCAATTATAAATCTTTGAGTGGAAATAGAATCGTTCAGTGACATCTTTACCGGATTTTTTAAAGATATTTTATAAGATGTCAAACTGCTGTATACTGAAAAAGTGTCCGGTTGGACAGTGTATTACCATGTAGATACTATTTATTTATTCATTTATTATTTATCTATCAAATATTAACTTTATTATTTAATTCATTATGGTTAATTTATTATTGTTAATATTATATGCAGTATCACTAAAAGATTAAAATTCTTGGGCTGATGATATATGGGCCTTTACCACTGATTTTTTTTATATTTTTCGATAATAAATTTGAACAAAGATTAAAAATTGCTGTCAATAAAGAAGTACAGTTTTCATATTTTATATAGGGAAACAAGTATACGAAATTGCGCATCCAATATTTTTTCAATTTTTGGATATTGTTTTCAATATAAGTTTATTTTGAAATAAATAATTTTTTCAAGTTTGAATGCATTTCTAAATTAGGACTGCCCAAGTTGAAACGCTTCCAAATATAAAAAGAAATTAAAAAACACAGAAGTGTAATAAATTTTATTATAAAAATAAGTATTTCTACACTTGAGAATTATTATTCAACCTGAAAACAAGTAAATTGTAAAATGCATACAAAACATCAACTCTTTGAAAAATATTTTAGAAAAAGATGTCTGTTTAATACCAAAAAAGGAAAATACTAAAAACCTGCCATAAATCGAACATGGTAAAGAGATAAAAATAATCTTTAACAATTTTCTGTGAAAATATCAAGTCACAATTATAAATAATCAATTTTCCCTTTTATCGGAACTCTCTGAACAAAAAAATTTCTCAATGGAGTACATTATCGACGTGACAAGTGCCTTCTACTTTCCTTCACAGTTTAGTATCGTATCAATTTCATAGTAGCCAAGCAGAATCTCTCATCCTCAACAAAAGCACGTAAAATAATCCTGTGACGTCGGTATCGTCCGATGAAAACTTTCGAAGCGATAAAAAAGCCTAGAACAGAGAAAGATGTGTATAAGAAAAAGAAGGAAAGTAAAGGAAAGTATGCTACGATACGCGGATTCTGAATCGGTGTTGACGTTGGTGAAACAAAAGATTTCTCTCCTCTTTCGCGAGGATGCCCCCGGTTGTTCGGCTCGATGGTCTTGTCTGCGTCAACGGTAGAATAGTTAGGGGGTGGGGGGCTATATTTTCATATCAATGATTTTATGACCGCATCCATCCCCCTGGAGGGCCGCCTTCGCCGCGGGGACCGTAGGAAATCTATATTTTATAGCGCGTGAAATTTTTGCTATTTATTCGCGTATGAGAATTTAAATGTTTCCCAAAATACGAGACGTCGAGGGCGAAAGCACCCACCCCCTTTACTCCTCTCTCACTGTTCCTTTTGCGTAATCCTTACATGATTTAGAATCGAGGGATCGTTTTACCGGTAGAACGGGATTTCTGGGGTTTGGAAAGGGACAAAACGCGACGTAGATTAAGTTCGATTCGGTAGACCATTCTTCTTGATGGTGGCGGACGCCATCTTGAAACTGAGTTTGGTAAAAATATGATCGCGGTATTTTAGAATAACGACACCATTAGCCTGAACTCCTACAAGATGAACGAAGTAATGCCTCATTTTTCTGCCCGACTCGCGGCTTTCGCTTGCTTTAAAAGGGGAATTTGTTTTTAATATTAGACTCCTTCTATGACCATCCCGTCATGTAACCTCTCACCCACTCTTCTAGAAGCTTTATGGACATATGTAGAGAAAAATGGATATGGAAAAGAGACTTGGTCAAGAAGAAAGGTAAAATTTGAGAAAGGTAATAAGGAGAAGAGGACTAAAGTCGGTGAAAAAGAATGAAAGATATACAAAGAAGAGGAAGGAAAAATGGTAGAGTATGAGAGGAGGGTCGAAAAGGTTAACGGAAAGGATGAATATTCAAAATTAAAGAATAAAAAATTAAAGCGAAAGGCGAAAGATTAAAGAAGAAGGTAAATGTTATAAGAAGAATAAAGGAAAATAAAAGAAATTGGTTGAAATAGGAACAGAAAAACGTGTATTTATAGTATGAAAACAGAAGAGGACTTGGGGAAAAGTAATGAGGGGAAGAAGACTTAAGTCGAAGAAAAAGAGTGAAGGATATAGAGGAAAGTAAACCAGTGAAGTATAAGGAAAGGTTGAAGAAAAGGATAACGGAAAGGTGAACTATTCTTGAATGATAAACGAGCAGTAAAGAAGGCAAAAATCTGAAAGTATTGTATATAAAAATCAAAAAGGAATTGCTGTAGTTTGATGGAACAAAGAAAGATTGGAAATTGGAGACAAAGATAAAATCGGAAGCTTAAAGATTAAAAAGAAGGTGTCTATTATGTTTATATAGTTTTAGAATAATGACACTATTAGCCGTAACTCCTAGAAGGTAAACAAAGTAAGCACTCCTTTTTGTGTCAGACTCGCAGTTTCCGTTTGCTTCAAAAAGGAAATTTGTTTTTAATATTAGGTTTCTCCTATGACCATCCCGTTTCGTTACTTCTCACATCTTCTTCTAGAAGCTTAATAAACTTATGGAGAAAAAATCTTCACAGAAAGACAACTGATTAAGAACAAAGAAGACAGATAAGAAAATTAATAAGGAGATTGAGACTAAAGTCGAAGGAAAAGGATAAAAGATATACAGAAAAGAAAAAAGAAAAATAGTAGAATATAAAAAGACGGTAAAGAAAAGAACGCAAAGAATAAAAAAAAATTAAAGAACAGAAAATAAAAGAGAAAGGCCAAAGAATAAAAAAGAAGTTAAAGATAATAAGAAAAATGGAGGGAAGAAAAGGAAGTGGTTGCAATAGGAACAGAAAAAAGTGTATTTATAGCATGCAAAAGAAGAAAACTAGGGAAAAAGTAATGAGGAGAAGAAGGCTAGAGCCGAGGAGAAAGATTAAAAGATATTCAAAGAAGAGGAAAGTAGAATAGTGAAGTATAAGAAAAGGTTGAAGAAAAGGATAACGGAAAGGGAAAAGATTCTTGGAAGTGAAATGAACAATAAAGAAGGCAAAAACTTGAAAAGTATTGTATATAAGAATCAATAAGGAAGGGCTATAGTTTAATGGAACAAAGAAAGATTGAAGATTGAAGATAAAGATAGAACGGAAGCTTAAAGGTCGAAAAAGGAGGTATATTATGTTTATTATATAATATTATAATGACGACACTATTAGCCAGAACTCGTACAAGATGAACGAATTAATGCCTCATTTTTCTGCCCGACTCGCCGCTTCCGCTTGCTTTAAAAGGGGAATTTGTTTTCAATATTAGGGTCCTTCTATCACCATCCCGTTTCATAACCTCTCACCCACTCTTCTAGAAGCTTTATGGACATATTGAGAGAAAAATTGGTATAGAAAAGAGAATTGGTCAACAAGAAAGGTAAAAGTTGAGAAATGTAATAAGGAGAAGAAGACTAAAGTCGGTGAAAAAGAATGAAAGATATACAAATAAGAGGAATGAGAAATAGTAGAGTATAAGAAGAGGGCAGAAAAGGTTAACAGAAAGGATGAAGATTTAAAATGAAAGATAAAAAAATAAAAGCAAAAGGCGGAAGATTAAAGAAGAAGGTGAATGTTGTAAGAAGAATAGAGGAAAATTAAAAAAAGTGGTTGCAATAGGCACAGAAAAAGTGTATTCATAGTATGAAAAAAGAAGTGGAATTGGGGAAAAGTAATAAGGAGAAGGAGATTAACGAGGTAATGCCTCATTTTTCTGCCCGACTCGCCACTTCGGCTTGCTTTAGAAGGGGAATTTGTTTTTGATATTAGGTTCCTTCTATGATCATGCCATCACCTAACATCTCATCTCTTCTTCTAGAAGCTTTATACACTTATAGAGAAAAAAATCTGCATAGAAAAGGGAATTGGTTAATAAGGAAGAAGAAAGTTAATAAAAGTAATAAGGAGAAGAAGTCTAAAGTCGGAGAAAAAGAATAAAAAGTATGGAAAGAAGAGGAAAGTAACATAGTAGGGTATAAGGAGAAGACAAAGGAAAGGTTAAGGAAAAGGTAAACTATCGTTTCAGGTGAATTGAACAATAAGGGAAGTAAAAATTCAGTAGTATAGTTCAACGGAAAGTATGAAGATTGAAATTTAAGGATAAAAAGATAGAAGAGAAGGATCAAAGATTGAGAAAGGAAGTGAATGTGGGAAAGTGAATGTTTATAGTATGAAAAGAAAAGAGGACTTTGAAAAAGTATTGAGGAGAAGAAGCCTGAAGTCGAGGAAAAAGATTAATGGATATGCAGACGAGAGGAAAGTAGAATAGTAGAGTATAAAAAGAGGTTAAAAAAGGATAACGGAAAGGTGAGCTATTCTTGAAAGAGAAATGAATAATGAAGAAGACAAAGGATTGAAAAGTATTGTCTATAAATAAGGAAGGAAGAGCAATAGTTTATCGTAACGAAAAAGGATTGAAAATTGAAGACAACGATAGAATTTGAAGCTCAAAGATTAAAAAAGCAGGTATATGGTGAGTTTATATAATTTTAGAATGACGTCACAATTAGTCAGAGATCCTACAAGATGAACTCTTCTATAAGCTTTATGGATATATAAGGAGAAAAAGTGGTATAGAAAAGAGAATTGGTCAACAGGGAAGGTAAAAGTTTAAAAAAGGTAATAAGGAGAAGAAGACTAAAGTCGGTGAAAAAAAATGAATGATATACAAAGAAGAGGGAAGAAAAATAGTAGAGTATGAGAAGAGGGTGAAGAAAGGTTAATGAAAAGAATGAAGATTGAAAATTAAAGATAGAGGAAAATAAAAGAGAGAGGCCAATGATTAAAAGAAGAAGGTGAATATCGTGAGAAGAACGGAGGAAGATAAAAGAAAGTGGTTGCAATAGAAACAGAAAAAAGTATATTTATAGTATGAAAAACTTGGGGAAAAGTAATGAGGAGAAGAAGGCTAAAGTCGAGGAAAAAGATTAAAGGATATACAAAGAAGTGGAAAGTAAAATAGTGGAGAATAAGAAAAACTTAAAAAAAGGATAACGGAACGGTAAATTATTTTTCAGAGACAAATTAACTATAAAGAAAGCTATAAGTTCAAAAATATTGTGTATAAAAATCAAGAAGGACGGGCTAAAGTTTAATGGAATAAAGAAAGATTGAAAACTGAAGACAAAGATAGAATGAGAAGCTCAAAGCTTGAAAAAGGAGGTGTATATTATAAGCCAGAACTTATACAAGGTAAACGAGGTAATGCCTCATTTTTCTGTCCGACTCGCTGCTTCCGCTTGCTTTAGAAGGGGAATTTGTTTATAATATTAGGCTCCTCCTATGACCATCCCGTCTTCCAACTTCTCACCTCCTCTTCTAAAAGCTTTATACACTTGTAGAGAAAAAAATATGAATAGAAAAGACAATTGGTTGAGAAGAAAGAAGAATGTTAAGAAAATTAATCAGGAGAAGAACGATAAAGTCGGAGAAGAAGAATAAAAAATATAGGAAGAAGAGGAAAGTCAAATAGTAGGGTATAAGATGAAGATAAAGGAAAGGTTAACGAAAAAGTAAACTGTCGTTGCAGGAGAATTGAACAGAAATGGAGGTATAACTTCGAAAAAGTTCAACGGAAAGGATGAAGATTGACATTTGGGGACAAAGAGATAGAAGAGAAAGTACAAAGATTGGAAAAGGCGGAGAATAATTTAATAATATTATAAGAATAGAGAGAAATTATATGAAGTAGTGGCAACAGGAACAGAAGAAAGTGTAATAATAAGAAAGTAATAAGGAGAAAAAGGAGAAAATCGAGGAAATAGATTAAAGGATATACAAAGAAGAGGAAAGTAGAATAGTAGAGTATAAGAAGAAGGTAAAGAAAAGATTAACGGAAAGATAGACCATAGTTGCATGAGAATTAGACAATAAGGGAAAGGTAACTTTAAAGTATGTCTTAACAAAAAGGATGAGGGTTGAAAACTAAAGATGAAAAGATAGAAGAGAAAGGCCAAGGATTGAAAAGTAGGTGAAAAATATAAGAAGAATTGAAAAAATGAATACGAAGTAGTTCCAATAGGAACAGAAAAAGTGTATTCATAGTATGAAAAGAGGAGAGGACTTTGGGAAAAGAATTAAGAAGTAGAAAATTGAAATCGAAAAGAAAAATAAGAGGATGTGCAAATAAAAGGAATGTGAAATAGTAGAACATAAGAAGAGGTTGAAGGAAAGTTCAACAGAAAGGTAAACTATTGGTGAATGAGAATTGAACAATAAGGAAGGACAAAGATTAAAAAGTATCATGTATGAAAATAAAGAAGGAAGGGTAAAAGTTAAATGGAGAGAAGAAAGATTGAAAATTGAAGACTTAGGTAGAACAGAAAGCTTAAGGATCAAAAAAGGAGGTGTATATTATATTCATATTATTTTAGAATAACGACACCATTAGCCATAACTCCTATAAGATGAACAAAGTAATGTTTCATTTTTGTACCAGACTAGCCGCTTCCACTTGCTTTAAAAGGGGAATTTGTTTTTAATATTAAGATCCTCTTGCGACCATCTCGTACCCTAACCTCTCACCCACACTTTATGGACTTAGGAGTATATTATTAGCGGCCCATTATGGACTGAATAAAAAAATATTTCTTATTTTAACCCTTTCTGGGTTACCATTTTTTCTGTGCACTTTATTGCCTTTCTAGTATCGAATATGTTATTGATGTATTTATCAAATAAACGTGCAACCCTAATAATTCTGAAGAAGCATTCATAACAATAATCAAAAAGTGAGCAAAGAAAACTTTATTTGCTGAGAAAAATCTTCAGTTTTCTAAATGAAGATTTCAAAACTTTTAAAAATGAACTCCAATGTTTATTTAAACTACTTTATATTCTAAGTCTTGAAATTATCAAAATTCTTATTGACTTATTGCCATTATTAGAACTCAATAAGAACATGCAACTACATTTGGTTGAAAGTTCAATTTTTTGGTTGAAAAGTCTACTATTAAGTTTCTGTTTAGGAATTGATCTTTTTTAGTTGATGCATTTTGTTAAAAATTTGTCTTTTATTACATTTTCTGTTGAAAATTCAAATTTTCATATTGAAAAATTGACTCCCTGCTTGAAAGTTAAACTACTTTATTAGAAATTCGTTTTTGTGAATATTTATAGTTTTAGCTGAAAACTTATTTCTTTGGTTGAAAATTCAACTTTTTGGTTGAAAATTAACAGTTATGTTGAAAATTCATATTTTCGGATTGAAAATTTAACTGCTTTGTAATCGATTCGTCCTTTTTGGTAACAAATTCATCTTCTGGGTCGATAATTGAACTACTTGGTTAAGAAATCATGAATTTTGTAGGAAATTTGTCTTCTTCAATAAGAAATTATTCTTTTTGTTCAATATTTGACTGTTTTGTTGAAAATTGACTTATTTTCTTGAAAATTCGTATCTTCTGGCAGAAAATCCATTTTTTGTTGTTCATTACGCAACTGCTTGTCTGGGAAATAATTTTTTTTTATATAATTCGAATATTTTTTATTCAAAATGCGACAATTTATATATCTTTTGATGAAAATTCAACTTTTTGTTTGAAAATTAACTTCTTTTTTGAATTCGTCTTTTTTGGTAAAATAAAATAATCCTCTTGTTTGAAAATTCCACAATTTCGTTGAAAAATTATGTATTTTTTCGGAAATTCGTCTTTTTTAATATAAAGTTAATCTTCTTGGTGTAAAATTTAACTATTTGGTTGAAAAATGATGTATTTATTGAAAAATTCGTCTTCTTTAGATTAATTCAACTGTTATTTATTTTAAATAGAAATGTTTCTTGGTTGAAATATGAATAATTAAACTTTCGTTACAAATTCGTTCTTTTGTACGTTGAAAATTTAACTCCCTGCTTTAAACTTGCGCTACTTTACTAAAAATTCTTTCTTATTAAGATAATTTTCAATTTTAGTAGAAGATTCATTTGTTCGGTAGAAAATTCGTTTTTCAAGTATGACTTTTCGTGAATAAAAAATTTGGGTATTCCGTTTTTGGGTTCAAAATTGATCCTTTTCAGTCTAAAATTCAACTGACTGGTGGAAGATTGGTCTTTTTCGGTAGAAAATTATTCTGCTTGGTTGAAAATTCGACTATTCAGTTGAAAATTCATGTATTTTGTTGAAAATTCGCCCTTTTCGGTGAAAAGTTTCTGGTTGAAAATTCAACGATTTCGTTAGAATATTATGTTTTTTTTTTTAATTTGTCCTTTCTAGTAGAAAATTAATTTTTCCGGTTGGTAATTATTCATTATGATTAGAAATTCATTCATTTAGTTGAAAATTCGTTTTTTGTGGTTCAATATAAATGTTTTTGAATTAAAATAGAAATATTTTCTTAGCTGAAATATTTGTTTAAAAATTATTTTTACTGTTTTTGAGATACAGCCACTTGTTGGAAAGTTGAACTACTTTCTGAATTCATAAAGTAGTCCCTAAATTAATTCAAGAAAAAAATGTAGATGGAAAAAATGGCATAAGATAAGGGGGGATGGTCAACATTTACAGACACTGAACAAAGGGGGGGGGGGGGTACAGTTCAAAATTGCAGAAAAAATGTTACGTAACTTATACACAGCCCTTTCTTAAAAATAAAATGCAAAACTATTTTTTTCATTCAATTTCTTCCAGATGGTTTCAAATTTTCTAATCCTAAAGGATCAAATTTTACATCCGAATAGTTTAAAAAATATTCAAACTTCAAAAATTTAGATCCCCAAAATTGTAAGTTGAATCGAGAGAATTCAAGTTTAGGAACTTAGGAAAAATTCTGCTGATTAGAAATAAATGTGGGTCACTTGAAGAGAATCGTGGAGAATGGGCGCCCAATAGATGGCGCCACCATATCAATTGGTCGAGGGTTGAAATTCAGTGGAGAACTTTACTCTTGGCTGCAATATCCCGTCTCCAACCCGCATATGAACTCTAGTCGCGCCTGCCTCGTAGCTATAAAGTTCGAGTTTACAGCGCCAAATGGAGTGGAAAGCAAAACGCAAAAACCACTGGTAAAAGGGAGAGCGAGTGTGAGAGAAGGAGAGAGATGCAACGCGATGTGCATCCCGTTCCGGGAGGATGAACTTTAATTGGAATATGGATCCATTCCACCGTTTCTTGATATTCCGATAAATTATCCTATGTTCCATTTGCCACCGAAAAACATCAGCGCCGCTCTTTGCACCCGTCTGGAGCCAATCGCGTAACTTATTGGACGCTTTGCAAGAAAATGATGTATTTGGAGTATGAAGAGAGGAGAGGAAAATCGGTATGGCAAAGACAATTACTCAATAAGGAAGGAAAAAGTTAAGAAAAGTAGTAAGGATAAGAAAGCTGAATTAGGAATAAAATAGTAAAACATATTCAAAGATGAAAGAAGTAAAATAGTATGGTATAAGAAGAGGTTGAAGGAAAGGTTAACGGATAGGTTGAATGATGTTTGAAGAGAATTAGGCAATAGGTCATAAGAGAGACAAGAATCTAAAAAGTAATGTGAATATGAAGATAGGAGAGGAAAATAGGTATGGAAAAGGTAATTGGTCAATAAGGAAGAAAAAATTTAAGAAATGTTGTAAGAATAAGAAAGTAAAGTAGGAGTAAAATAGTAAAACATATGCGAAGAAGACGAAAGAAAAATAGTAGGGTATAAGAAGAAGTTGAACGAAAGGTTAACGGGGAGGTTAAATGCTGTTTAAAGATAATTGGGCAATAGTTATTGCGGAAGAAAAAAATTTGAAAAGTATTGTGTATACAAATAAAGAAGGAAAGGTAAAAGTTCAATAGCAACGAAGAAGATTGGAGATTGAATATAAAGATGAAATAGAAAGATCAAAGATTGAGAAAGGTAACGAGGATTGTAGGAAGAACGGAGAAGAATAATAGAAAATAGTTGCAATAGGAACAGAAAAGGATGTGTTTGAAGTATGAAAAGGGGAGAGAAAAATCGGTATGGAAAACATGAATGTTCATTAAGGACGGAAAAAGTTGAGAAATGTAATAGTAAGGATAAGAAGGCTAAAGTAGGAGTGAAGTAGTAAAATATATGCAAAGAGGAGGGAAGTAAAATAGTAGGGTATAAGAAGAGGTTGAAGGAAAGGCCAACGAAAAGGTTGAATGATGTTTAAAGAGAATTGGGCAATAGTTAATAAGAAAGATAAAAATTTGAAGAGTATTGTGCCTAAAAATGAAGAAGAAAAGGTCAAAGTTTAACGGAAACGAAGAAGATTGGGGATCAAATGTAAAGATAAAATAGAAAGATCAAAGATTAAGAAAGGAAGCGAGGATCGTAGGAAGAACGGAGAAGAATAACAGAAAATAGTTGCAATAGGAACAGAAAATTATGTGTTCGAAGTATAAAAAGGGGAAAGAAAAATCGTTATGCAGAAGATAAATGGTCAATAAAGAAGGCAAAAGTTGAGGAAAGTAGTAAGGATAAGAAGGCGTGTAGTAGGAGTGAAGTAGTAAAACATATTCAAAGGTGAGGGAAGTAAAATAGTATGGTGTAAGAAGAGGTTGAAGGGAAGGCTGACGGAGAGGTTGAATGATGTTTATAGAGAATTGGGTAATTGTTAATAAGGAAGACAAAAATTTGAAAAGTATTGTGCCTAAAAATGAAAAAGAAAATGTCAAAGTTTAACGGAAAGAAAGAATATTTGAGATTAATGATGAAGATATAATAGAAAGGTCAAATATTGAAAAACGTGGCAAAGATTGTAGGAAGAATTGTGGAAAATAATAGAAAGTGATTTCAATAGGAACAGATAAAGATTTATCTGGAGTATGAAAAGGGGAGAGGAAAATCTGTATGGAAAAGAAAATTAGTCAATAAAAAATAAAAAAAGTTAAGAAAATTAATAAGAAGAACAAGGCTGAAGTCAGTGTAAGAGAATAAAATATATGCAAAGAGGAGAAAAGTGAAATAGTAGAGCATAAGAAGAGGTCAAAGGAAAGTTTAGTGGAAAGGTTGAATAATTTTGAAAGAGATTTTGGCAATATTTAATAAGAAAGACAACAATTTGAAAAGTAGTGTGCATAAAAATAAAGAAAGAAAGGTCAAAGTTTAACGGAAATGAAAAATATTCGAGATTAAAGACGAAGATATAATAGAAAGGTCAAAGATTTAAAAGGGTGGCGTAGATTGTAGGAAGAATTGAGGAAAATACTAGAAAGTGGTTGCAATAGGAACAGAAAGAGATGTGTTTGGAGTATGAAAAGGGGAGAGGGAAATTTGTATGGGAAAGGCAATTGGTCAATAAGGAATGAAAAAGTTAAGAAAAGTAATAAGGAGAACAAGGCTGAAATCGGAAGTGAGAGAACAGAATATATACAAAGAGGAGGAAAGTAAAATAGTAGAGTATGAGAAGAGGTTAAAGGAAAGGTTAAAGGAGAGGTTAAATGATTGTTGAAGAGAATTGTGCAATGGTTAATAAGGAAGAAAAAAGTTGAAAAATAGTGTGTATGAAAATAAAGAAAAAAATTTCAAAGCTTGACGGAAAGGAAGAATATTCGAGATTAAAGATAAAGATGTAATAGAAGGGTCAAAGATTTAAAAAGGTAACGTAGATTGTAGAAAGAATTGAGAAAAATAATAGAAAGTGGTTCCAAAAGGAACAGAAAATGCTGTATTTGGAGTATGAAAAGGGTTGAGGAAAGTCTGTATGGAAAAGAAAATTGGTCAATGAAAAATGATAAAGTTAAGAAAATTAATAAGGAGAACAATGCTTGATTCGGAGTAAGAGAATAAAATATATACAAAGAGGAAGAAAGTGAAGTAGAAAGTGAAATTGGGAAGGTATTGTGATTAAAAAGGTAGCGAAGATTGTTGAAAGAATGTAGACAAACAATAGAAAGTGGTTGCAATAGAAACAGAAAAGGATGTATATAAAGTATGAAAAGGGGAGAGAAAAATCAGCGTTAAAAATACAATTGGTCAAGAAGGAAGGGCAAAGTTGATGAAATAGTAAGGTAAAGAAGCTTAAAGCCGGAGAAAAAGAATAAGAGATATATAAAGAAGGGGGAAGTAAACGAGTAGAGTATACAAAGAGTGAAAAGAAAAGGTCAACGGAAAGAATAGACCATTTTTGGAAGATAATTGGACAACAAGTGAAGGAAAAGTTAACACGTATTGCGTATAAAAATGAAAAAGAAAGGTCGAAGTGTAACGGAAACGATGAAGATGGCAAATTAAAGATAAAAAGAAAGAAGAGGAAGGTCAAATATCAAAAATGAAGGTGAAAATCATAAGAAACATTGCGGAATATAATAGGAAGCGGTTAGTATAGGGAGAGAAAAAATATATTTTTAGTATAAAGGAAGGAAGGAAAATGTTGAAAAAAGTAATAAGGGAAAAAAGTTTGAAGTTGGGAAAAAATATATATTACGAAGGGTAGGAAAGCAAAAAGGTAGAGAATAAGAAGGGGGGAGGAAAAGGTTAATGGAAAGTTAATCAGTAATTTTTGGTAAAGAACTGAAGAATAAGGGAATGGGAAAGTTGAAAAGTATATTGTATAAAAAGAAAGGAAGGAAACTAAAAGTTTAACGGATAAGAACTATTAAGATCCAAAAACTTGGAAAAACATCATAAGGAAAAGAAGGTTACAGCCTAGGAAAAATAATAAATGATATATAAACAAGAGGAAGTATAGAAGCGTATAAGAAGAGGGTGAGTGAAAGGTTAACGAAAATGTAATCTATTGTTGGAAGAGAATTTGAAAAAATAGAGGGAAGAAGTTGACACGCAGTGTGTACGAAAAGGAAGTAGGAAATGTAAATGCTAATGGAAAGGAGGAAGATTGGAAATTAAAGATCAGGATGTCAAACGTTAATAAAGGAGGTGTATATTATAGAAGGAACTGCGGAAAATAATAGAATGTGGCTACAATATGAATCGAAAATGATTTATTTGTAGTATGAAAAGGGAAATTGGAATAGAAAATACAATGGATCAAGAAGGAAGGAGAAATTTAAGAATTGTAATAAGGATAAAAAAGCCAAAGTCGAGAAGAAATAATCGAATGTGTACAGAAAAGAGGTAGGTAAAATAGTGGAGTATTATAAGGATGTAAAGAAAGGTTGAAGAAAATTTAGTATATTGTTCAAAGAGCATTTTATAATAAGGGAGGGAGAAACTTGAAAGTATGGTGTATGAAATAGAACAAGGGAAGTGATAAGTTTAACCGAAGGTAGGAAGATTGGAAATTGAAGGTGAAGATTAAAAAGACCATTCATTACTAAGGAATAGAAAAGTTGAGAAAAGCAAAAAGGAAGAGAAGGCTAAACTTCGAAAACAGAAAATAAATGATTTCCAAAGAAGAAAACCGTAAAATAGTAGATTATAAGAAGAGGGTGAAGGAAAAGTAGAAGAGGAACATCGAATATCAAAAAAGGGAGTGTATATTGTAGAGAGAATAGAGGCAAATAATAGGAAGTCCTTGGAATAGGAACAGAAGAAACTGTATTTGTAGTATACATACAAATAAAAGCGGGAAAGGGAGGAGAAAGTTGAGGAAAGTAATAAGGATACGAAGGTTAAAGAAAGGGAAAAAGTATAAATGATGAACGAAGAAGAGGAAAGTACAATAGTAGAGTATAAGAATATGGTGAAGGAAAGGTTAACGGAAAGGTAGACTGTCGTCGGAAGAGAATTAGACAATAAAGGAGGGCAAATGGCTGAAGTCGTGGAAGCAGAATGAATTATATACAAAGAAGAGGAAAGTAAATTAGTAAAATATAAGAAGAGAATAAAGCTAAGGTGGATAGGAATGTAGGCTGTCGTCGGGAGAAATTTGGACAATAGGGGAGAACAAACTTTTAAATTACGGTGTATGAAAAGGTAGAAAGAAAGGTAAAAGTTTATCTGAACGAATGAAGATTGAAAATTAGATGAAAAGAAAGAAGAGAAACGGTATAAGATTGAAGAAGTAGGTGAAGATTATAGGAAGTATTGAGGAATGTAATAGAAAATATTTGCAATAGCACAAAAGTTCAGAAAAGTTCAGAAATTATAAAGCAAAAGAAGGATAAAGTTGGGAGAATGGAATAAAGGATATACAAACAAGAGGAAATTCAAATAATGGAGTATGAGAAGACAGCAAGGGAGGGGAAAAGTTGACAAGCATCATGTATGAACATGGAGCATGACAGAAAAAAGTTTAACGGAAAGAAGGAAGATTGAAAATTGAAGACGAAGATCGAATAGGAATATCCAAGATTAAAAAGGGAGGTGTATAAGATGGGAGGGAGAATTAGGGAAAATACTAGGAACTGGTTGTAATAGGAATACCAGATGTTGTATTAATATAGAGAGACGGGAGGAAAATCGGCATGAAAAAAAACAATCGGTCACCAAGGAAGGGAAAGGTTGAGAAAAGTATTAAGAAGAAGAAGAAGAAGTGTGTAGTAGAGAATGAATCAAACGATGGGGGAGAGAAAAAGTTGACAAGTGTTGCCCATAAGAAGAAATGAGAAAATGTAAAAGTTTAACGAAAGAGATGCAGATTAGAAATTGAAGATAAAGATAGAAGAGGAGGGTCAAGGATCAACTAAAAAGGTTACAATAAAGCAGATTTGAGGGAAAAATATAAATTTTTTGCAATAAAAAAAAGTAATATGAGAAAAAGTATAAGATTAAGAGTCCAAAAATGTATCAATATGAAATATAAGAAAATTACAAGCAAGAATGACAACAAGTTGCAAAGAAAGGAGGTGAGGATTTATAGGAAAGACATCTATTAATGTAAAGAGTGAGAAGAAAATAAAGAGTAAGGTTGTAAGAGTGCGAAATGAGAAAAAGTGGTGTGAAGTTAAGAAGTGAAGAGGTCGATGGAAGATTCGTTTATATCTGGATGGTTTGGTATCTGTCCAGGGGGTAAATCCTTGGTCCTTCGGAGACCGGAGAGAAATGTCGAGCATTAGGATCGGGATGGCGGGCAATGACGGAAGTTGATTCGCCACGATTCGCCATGGGACTTCCATGGCCTTCGCGAGTTGTGATCTATGCTGGGTATATTCCACTATTCGGAGAGAAGAGGCCCTCGCCTCCTCCAGGGAATCTCCGTGACGTATGCGGCTACCTGACGAGAGAAAACAATCTTCGAGAAAATATCGTTCACCTTTACCTGCACACCACTTGCTACTCTTATAGAAAAAAGCAATCTTCCTTGCAATAAGCCCTCTATACAATATTCCCAGTCCTGATATCTTCATGTCTAAAAGATCTTTTTTTTTACATCAAGGAAAATCAATGAGTCGGAAGTTCGCAACGTTTACAAAAAACGAAAAATGAAATATTTGAAAAATCAAAATTTTTCCACTGAATATGGCAGTATTCTGTGCCAAAATCAAAATCATAAAGTTCCATCCATCTAGCACATGTGGAACCTAACCCAAATCAACCCCTAAATATTATAAAATTTGTATGGAATACCCAATTTTGAAAAAACAAACGGTTTTCATTCATTATTGTAGCATTTAATGCCAAAAGCACCACCAAAAAGTTTTACCCCTCTAGTACATGTGGAACCCACCCCGAATCAACCCCTACATATAATAAAATTCCCTAAAAATACACCAATTTAAAAAGTCAAAAATTTTTCAATCATTATTGAGGGGTTGATTTGGGGTGGGTTCCACATGTACTAGAGAAATGAAACTTTTTGGTGGTGCTTTTCACATTAAATGCAGCAATAATCATTACAACATTTTGTCCTCTAAAAATGTTATATTTTTAACTAGCTTAATAATATTTAGGGGTAGATTTGAAGTGGTTGTCACATGCCCTAGAGGGTGAAACATTATGGTAGTACTTTCCGCACTAAATGCAGCAATAATAATCAGAAAAATGTTGAGTTTTCGAAATGGTATATTTTTAAGCAATTTTATAATATTGAGGGGTTGATATGGGGTGGGTTTCACATGTACTAGAAGAATGAAACTTCTTGGTGGTGCTTCCGGCACTAAATGCTGCAATCATGAATAAAAAAATTTCGATTTTGTCGAAATTAAATATTTTAAACGGATTTTATAATATTGAGGGGTGTATTTGGGGTGGGTTTCACATGTACGAGATGGATCAAACTTTTTGATGATGCTTTTGGCACCAGGTGCAGCAATAATGATTGAAAAACTTTTGACTCTACAAAATGGTGTATTTTTAAAGAATTTCATAATATTGAGGGGTTGATTTGTGGTGGGTTTGACATGCGCTAGAGGGATGGAAGTTTATTATGGTGATTCTGGCGCAGAATACTGCTATATTCAGTGAAAGTATTTTGACTTTTGGAATGTTTCATTTTTTTTTTTTTAGTTTTTCGTAAACGTTTGGTAAACCTCCGACTCAAGGAAATCAGACTTTTTGCATTTGTTGGCACACTGTTCGAAGGATAGAAACACCTTTTTTAATCAAGCTCTATTTTTTGTTAAAAGCTTAAATATTTTGTTTAAAATTTTGATCTTTGGTTGAGAATTCATTCTTTAACTCAAAGTTTAGCAATTCCACTATTGGTTAAATATTTATCACCTTCAGATGAAAATTCAATTATATGGTTGGAAATTCCTATATTTTGTCTAAAATTTGTCTTTGGTGGTAGCATATTGATCTTCTTTATGGCTGATTAATCTTTTTTGTCAAAAATTTAAATATCAAGTTAAAAATTTCTTCAAAAATGCAAATATTTGGTTGAAAATACAAGTATGTTATTAAGAATCAATCTTTTTTGGTCGAAAATCAGGATTCTTGGTTAATAATTTATCTTTTTGCTTACAAAATTAGTTTCTAAGCTATAAATTGATTAATTCAATTTATTTCGAAAATGTACCTTTCCTGACAGAAACTTAACCTTTTTCGTTGAAAAATCATCTTTTTGGTGGTGGAAATTTCACTATTTCATTGAAAAATTATTTTTTTTTGTTGCGAAAATTAATTATGTTTGGGTGAAAATTTATCTTTGCACAAAAAATTAAACTAATCCATTTTAAGATGAAAATTTATCTGTTTTAGGTGAAAATTTAATTATTTTTTAGAGAATTCGTATTTTTTGGTAGAATAGTTACCTCATTGTAACAAAAAATTTAACGTTTCTATTTTGATCAAAAATTCATATCTTTCATTTGAAAATTCTTGGTTTTTTTTTGCCTTTTTGGAAGAAAATGAATCCCTTGGATTGAAAATTCAACTATTTGGTTACAAATTTATTTTGTTGCGAGTCTACATTGATAGTTTTAGTTAAAAATTAATTTCTTTAACTAATAATTTATCTTAAAAATGATTCATTTTAGTTTTGGTTAAAAATTAATGTTTTTTTTTTCATTCAAAATTTCACTTTCTAGTACAGAATTGATCTTCCGCATTAAAAATTCAACTATTTGGTTAAAGATTCATTTTTTTGGTTACATGTAATTCAATTAAGTTAAAAATTCCTTTCTTTGGTTTAGAATCCACCTATTCTGTTAAAAATTTATTTTATTTAGTTAAAATTCTATTTTTTTACTGAAAATTCAAGTAATTCGATAAATATTGTTTTATTTTTGGTTGAAAGTTTATTTTTATAACTAAAATGTGAACTATTCTGTTCTTGCTCAAAAATTCATGGATTTTTCTCAATTTGCCCTTTTTGGTAGAAAATACAACTATTTGGTTGAAAATTAATTGTTTTCGTTGAAAATTTATCATTTGAGTTGAAAATTCACTCCTGTAACTGAAAATGTAGCTATTCCATTTTTTTGTGGAAAGTTCATATTTTTTTACACAAATTTGATCTTTTTGGGTGAAGATTCATCTGCTTGGTTGAAAATTCGTCTAATTTAGTGAAAAAACAATTCTTCACTAGAAATCAACCTTTTTTCAGAAAATTTATTCAATTCAGTTGAAAATTAATTCTTCACTAAAAATTAACGTATTTTTCAGAAAATTCTTTTTTTTTTTTTTATTTCGTTTATTCTCTTTTGAATTTATTTCTATTGGTTGAAATTTAAACTATTTTGTTGTAAATTTGTTTCTTCCCTTGAAAATTATAATACTTTAACTGGAAATGCAACTATTCAGTTTTTACTTGAAAATTAATCTTGTTTAGCTGAAATTTTATTTAACTTGTGGAAAACTTGTTTTTGTTCTCAAATTTAACTCTTTTGGTAGAAAATTCCTATTTTTGAATGATATTTCCATTATTCATTCACTAAACATTATTTTTTGTGGGAAATTCAACTCTTTTTTCTCATTTCTTAAATTTTCGTATTTTTTTTGCTGGGTTAACCTTTTTTTTAATTTTAAATTATAATGTTTTTTTTTACAAATATCAATTATTACATTTCTTGTGGATAAATCAATTTTTTGGTTGAAGATTCATCTTTTTGGTTGAAATTCAACTATTCTGTTGAAAATTCGTGTATTTCACATAGGTCTGACGTAATTTCTGGATCATCCCTTAAAAAATTCTGTATAACTGTTATCACAAACAGTATTTAGGATAAAATTTGAATCAAAATTTCTCTATTGATTAATGTAATTAATCTTCTAAGTGTTGAATTGTTTTCATACCTGAAAAAATGCATAACCTTCAGGAAAAATGAAAAATTGGTCAGGAAAAAGTCAGGGAATTTCAAAATTGGGATTCTGTAGCAACCCTGTTGTTTCACAAGACTACGGTTGAAATTGTTTATTTTTGTAAGGAATAACGAGTAAATCTGATAGATTTCTTTTTGCAATCTGTCTTCAGCTAACCGCATCTGAGTTTAGGCAATTTGCCCCTTGACCGAGAAAAATAGCGATCGGCTCAGGGAATACGTTTATGGCCGTTCCGGGTCGAGTAATTCTATTACCGAAGGATTTTTTTTTGCTTTATTCCATATCGAGAAAAGGCGAATCCTTCGGGAAAATTTGGTCATTCGTCTTTTTTAACAAGGTCAAGTCACGTTCTGGAACATTTAATTTTCAGCAAAGATAAGGGGCCGTCCATGAACTGCGTTACCAATTTTAGTCTATTTTTGACCCCCCCAACCCCCCCCCCCACTTTTCCTTCATTGACGATCGCAGTTTTGTAGGAATAATAATAATAACATTCTTTGAAAAAAATGCAGATACCATATTGAATTCAGTATGAAACTCTTTAAAATTATAAGAATTTAAGAAACTGTTTTGTATTTTCAAGAAATATTTAAATGTTCCACGAAAAGGAAATTTCTACCAAAAGATATGAATTTTCGACGTGAAACAAATTTATTTTCAACTAAACTGTTTCACTATTTACCAAATAGTTGAAATTTCAAGCGAAAGAGACGAACTTTTCACAATATAATTTACCTTTTTAGAAAATAGTTGAATTTTCATACCAAAAATACGATTTTTTCAAGAGAGAGTTAAATTTTCAACAATAAGTGCATTTTCAACGAAGAAAGATGACCTTTTGAATTTTCAACCCAGAAAAATTAGTTTTCAGCAAAACACGAATTTTCAATAATATACATGAATTCAAATTTTCAATAAAAAAATATAAGTTTTTTAATTCAACGACAAGAAAACAAATTTTCATCAGAACATTTAAATCTTGAACTAAATATATGCATTTTCAAAAAGAATATTTTCTACCTAAAAAGACGATTAGAAAAAAAAATTGTAAAAATTTTCCAACCAGATGGGTGAATCTGAACAAAATTAATTTTCCACAAAGTGGTTTAACTTGAAAGCAATCAGATGAATTTTAAATAAAAAAAAGTTATTTTTAACTAAATAGTCCAATTTGCAATAAAAAAGTTGATTTAGAAACAAATAGTCGAATTTTTAACTAAATTGATGATTTTTTAACAACAAAATTAATTTTTTGCATAATAATTTAACATTCAACCAAGTATTGTTTTTTCAAAACAAATATATGAATTCTCTACGAAATATGTAATAGTTGGTATTTCAACAAAAAAATATGTTCATTTCAAATTTGAAACAGTTGTATTCACGCAAAAAAGACGAATTTTTCAACAAAACAGTTGAAGGCTCAAACAGAAAAGATTAGTTTGAAACAAACAATTGCATTTCTAGCCAAAAAGAAAAGATTTTTAGCCAAGAAAATTAATTTTTTACAAACAAAGAAGAATTCTCAATAAAATACATGAATTTTTACCTAGAAAACATCAATTTTCAACAAAAAGTTTCAATTTTCAACAAAAAGTTTCAATTTTCAACTAAAAATGAAATACTTACACTTTCAGTTAAAAAATGTAGTCTAAAGGAAAAGACGAGTTTTCAACAAAATTCATGAATTTTCAACTAGAAAAAATTAATTTTTTATTGCAAAAATCAATTTTTAACTAAAGAAGGAATAGTTGAGTTTTCAGTTAACATTAAAAAAAATAATTTTCAACACATGAGATTCATTAGTTGAATTTTCAACCAATAAGATGATTTTTGAACTAAGAAGTTTAATTTTCTACAAAAAAGGCAAATTTTCCACAAAATACATACATTTTCAACCAAATAGTTGAATTTTTAACCAAAAAGAAGAGATTTGTAGACAAGAAGATTATCTTTTTACAAACGAAGAAGAATTTGAAAACAAAATGCATGAATTTTCAATTAGAAAAAATCAATTTTCAGTTAAAAATGTTGATTTTTAACTGAAAATTGAATAGTTACATTTTCATTTGAAAAATGAAGTCTGAAGAAAAAGACGAGGTTTCAACAAAATTCATGAATTTTCAACTTGATAAGATCAATTTTTAATTGAAAATATCAACTTTTAACTAAAGGAGGAATAGTTACATTATCAGTCATATTTTTCAAAAAAATAAGATTTATTAGTTGAATTTTCAACCAATAAGATAATTATTTAACCAAGAAGATTAATTTTCTACAGAAAAGGCAAATTTGTCACAAAAAACATGAATTTTCAACCAAACAGTTGAATTTTCAACAAAGAAAATAAAAATTAAAAATACATAGAAATAAGTATAATAAATAAAAAATAAGTTTTTAATAAAAAATTTAACGAAAACGTCAACAGAGTAATTGAATTTTTAATGAAAACTGATTAATATTCAACTGAACAGTTGCATTTTTGAACGAAAAAGATGGATTTCCAGCAAAGAAGATTAATTTTTCATAAAAAAAAATAGATCTTCAAATAGTGAAGATCAATTACAACTAAAAATGGAATAGTTCCATTTATGTTTGAACAATGAATTCAAGAAATGAATTTTTTTAATAAAAGAGTTTACTTATTTAATTTTTCAACCGAAAAGGTGATTTTTCAACCAAAAACATTAATTTTTTACCAAAAAGACGAATTTTTCTCAAAATATATGAATTTTCAACCAAATAGTTGAATTTCATACTAAAACAGATGAATTTTCAATAAAAAATGAAACGAAATTTTTAACATAATAGTTAATGTTCAACCAAAGAGATCAATCTTCAACCAAAAACATGACTTTTTAACAAAGTAATTGCATTTTCAATAGTGATATTTTTATTCAAGTATCGGAATTCTCAACCAAACGGGATGAGTTCTGAACCAAAAATAAAATGGTAAACTTTTCAACCAAAATAAATAAGTTTCAATCAAAAATAATCGGATTTTCTTATTGGTTTCCAATAATTAATTTCGCATTTAGATGAGAAGAACGAGAAAATGGGGAAGTTTTTTTGAAAACTGGAACAAAAAGAATTCTTTTAAAAATCGGAAAACGGGATTAGGGGGAAGAGGGTGAAATCTGAAAAATGAAACTGATTTCGAAACTTATTAATTAATTATAAGTTATTATTGAATTACAAACCAAAAATATATAGTAGATATTTCCAATGAAAGGAATTAACTTTCAACAATAGAAGATGAACATTTGATACAAAAAAATGGATTCTTCGTCGAAAAAGACAAATTTTTTACAAAACAGTTCAACCCAAAATATGATAGCCGATATTTCAATTAAAAGTAATTACCTTTCGACCAGGAAATATGACAGATGAATTTTCAACAAAGTAGTTTAATTTTTAAGAGAAAAATTAAGTTGGCAACCAAATAGTTCAGTTTTGTATCAAAAGAGATTATTTCTTACCTAAAAATATAATAGATGACTTAAAAAAAAAATGAATTAACTCATAAGTAAAAAAGATGAATGTCCAACAAAAAAGATGTCTTTCGAACGAAGTAGTTGAATTTCCAACAAAATTAAATAATAAATAAATAAATAAATAAATAAATTACACAAAAATTTTTAGCGAAATAATTAATCTTTTAAACAAGTGGTAGAATTTTCAACCAAAAGAGCTGAATTCTGAACCAAAAATAAAACAGTAGACTTTTCGACAGAAAAGAATTTACTTTCATCCAAAAGAAGGTTGGGTTTTCTTATTGGGTTTTTAAATTTATTACGTATTTACGAGAAGGAACAACAAAAAGAGAAAGTTCCTTGAAAACAGGGAAAAAAATAATTCCTCAAAAAATGATTAAAGAGGGCAACAGGGGAAAATGTGTAAACTCTGAAATATGAAATTCATTTTGAAACTTATTAAGTCATTATAAAACTGTATCTTTGCTATCTTTCGTAAAATTTGCAAACTTTGTTAAAATTTAGTATCAGACAAAATACTGAACGTTATCAAAGTTTGAAACGTCACACCCACTGACCCACTTCACCCCTAAGATTGTTAACGTACTTTATCGACGGCCCCTAAGTTTCTTTGATTCCGAAACATATTTTTTTCGAATGTGGTTTTTGAACTTATCAGATGTGAATACAGGATGTTTATAAAACGATATGCAGATTAGAAAGTATCGTAGAATCTTGATAGGAGGAAAAAACGACGCGTTTACGGCACAAAAGGAAAACACGTGTGCGCGCACCCCTATATCGAAGGGTATAGCGCGAGGGGTAGTAAACAAGCCGATATAGTGGAGCATGTTATCCAATATTGAGATTGCTGTCTTTCCTGGAATATGCTAATATGATAATACATACGAATGTCCCCATAAACTATAGAATTTTCATAAAGGATATGCAAATGATTTGATATCGAATGCCTCGTCGACATTCCTTGGCAGGCGCTCTACTTCGACTCCGGGCAGATTGATAGGCCCTTTTTGCTACAAATATCAAACCAGAGGAAAGGCTACATCCATTTGATGAAAAAATTTAATTAAAGATTGCTGGAAAGTTACGATTTATAGATTCTAGGTTCTTCAGATCCTTTTTTTTCCTTTTCCGAAAGTAGATAATGGGCTATTTTAGGCTATTTTTACCCAACCCCTCCCCCAGACCCCTCGTTGAGGACCCTAGTATTATCTCATGCCATTGGCTAAATACGGATTTCACGTTTATTGTGTGTTTTTTCCCGTTTGTAGTTTGAATGCTCTCACAACAGGGTAAATGGGGAAATTTCTCATAAAAATAGGGAATAATAAGGACATTAATTTTAGAAATAATACTGATTCAGATAGAGGGTGTCCAGCGACTTTGAAAATCTTAAAAACTTGGAAATCTCCTTAAATTTTTTATTAGAGCCTTGGATATAATTTTTTTATTTAAATTTATTTGGTTGTAATCTAAATAGTAATTAAACTTCTTCATAAAATAAAAATTTTTAGTTCAGAATGTTGATGTTAATTCAGTTTCAGGATGAGAATTTATGAGGGGTTGATCACTCTACTCTGGAGTGGTTGCCAAAATTCTAGATTTTGTATATTTAAAACGATTTCAGGAAGATTTCCAAGGTTTCAATAGGTTTCAAAAGATTTTGAGAATTTTTAAAATTTCACAAAGATTTTGAGGATTTAAGGAGATTTCAAAGATTTCACAGCAGCGTTTTACTTTAGATGCGAAAGATTTTCAAAGTTTTCAAAACATTTCACGAATATTTCAAGGATTTTTAAGTTTCAAATGATTTCAGAATTATTTCAAAAGGTTTTAAAAAATTTGAGGACATTACAAACATTTTTAAATTTAAAAAAGATTTCCCAAAGATTTCCTTCCATATTCCATATTTCCATACTTCAAAGTTTTACAAAGGCGTTGTAAACCAGGTTCTAAAGATTTCAAGGATTTTTGAATATTTTCAATGATTCAAAAAAATTAAGAAAGATTGTGAGGATTTCAAATATTTCAAACGATTTCCGAATTATTCCAAAAGGTTTTAAAATGTGTCCAGTATTTTAAAGATTTTACAAAGATTTCACGAAGGCGCACCTGCATCAGGCTTTGAAGATTCAAACTTTTTTTGAAGATTTTAAAGATTTCAAACATTTTCCCAAAGATTTCGAAAATATTCCCAATATTTGAATATTTTCATAAGGATTTCAAGAATTTCGAAGATTTCAAGGATTTCACAAAGATTTCAAAGTGTTTACAATGGAGCTGTATATCAGCTTTTAAAGATTCCAAAGATTTCTGAAGATTTTTGAAGATTTTTAATAATTTCAAGAAAATTGAGAAAGATCTCAAAAATTTTGAAGATTTCAAACGATTGCATCAAGTTTTTAAAAGTTTCAAAAGTATTTCAAGAATTTTAAAATTTTCACAAAGATTTCACGAAGGCGTTATACACCAAGCTTTAAAGATTCCAAAGAGTTTTGAAGATTTTAAATATTTAAAAAATTTTCACAAAGATTTCAAGCATGTTAAAGATTTCAAGGATTTTACTAAGATTTCTAAAATTACAGAAGACTTCACAAAGATTTTAAAGATCTTATGAAGAATTCAAAGATCGTACAAAGGCGTTGTACATCAGGTTTTAAAGATTCCAAGATTTTTGAAGATTTTTAAAGATTGAAAAAAAAATTCATGAAGATATTGAAGATTTTTAAAAAATGTAGAAAGATTCTGAGGATTTTAAGGATTTCAAGGATTTCACGAAGATTTCAAATTATTTCAGAATTGTTTCAAACGGTTTAAAAAAATTTTAGGACATTACAAACATTTTTAAAATTAAAAAAGATTTCACAAAGATTTCCTTCCATATTTCAAAGTTTTACGAAGGCGTTGTACATCAGGTTCCAAATTTCAAGGATTTTTGAAGATTTTCAAAGATTTAAAAAAATTCAGAAAGATTTTTATGATTTCACAGATTTCAAACGATTTCCGAATCATTCCAATAGGTTTTAAAGTGTTTCAAGCATTTTAAAGATTTTACAAAGATTTGACTAAGGCGTTCCTGCATCAGGCTTTGAAGATTCAAAAATTTTTTGAAGATTTTAAAGATTTCAAAAATTTTCCCAAAGATTTCGAAAATGTTCCCAATATTTCAAATATTTTCATAAGGATTTCAAGAATTTCGAAGACTTCAAGGATTTCACAAAGATTTAAAAAATCACAGCAGATTTCACAAAGATTTTAAAGATCTCATAAAGATCTCAAAGTTTTTACAAAGGAGCTGTACATCAGCTTTTGAAGATTCCATAGATTTTTTAGATTTTTGAAGATTATAAAGATTTAAAAAATCTTCACAAAGATTTCAAGGATTTCACGAAGATTTCTAGAATTACAGAAGATTTCACAAAGATTTCAAAAATCACAGCAGATTTCGCAAAGATTTTAAAGGTCTCACAAAGATTTCGAAGTTGTTAGAAAGGAGCTATACATCAGCTTTTAAAGATTCCAAAGATTTTGGAAGATTTTTAATGATTTCAAGAAAATTCAAAAAGATCTTAAGGATTTTGAAGATTTCAAACGATTTCATAGAGTTTTTAAAAGATTCTAGAATATTTCAAGAATTGTACAATTTTCACAAAGATTTCACAAAGGCGTTATACATCAGGCTTTAAAGATTCAAAGACTTTTGAAGATTAAAAAAATTTTCACACAGACTTCAAGCATGTTAAAGATTTCAAGGATTTTACGAAGATTTCTAAAATCACAGAATATTTCGCAAAGATTTTAAAGATCTCACAAAAAATTTAAAGATCTTACCGAGGCATTGTACTTCAAGTTTAGAAGATTCCAAGATTTTGGAAGATTTTTTCAAGATTTCAGAAGAATTCAGAAAAATTTTAAAGATTTAAAAAAAAATGTAGAAAGATTCTAAGGATGTTGAAGATTTCAAACGATTTGAAAAAGATCTCAAAAGGTTTCAAAATATTTCAAGCGTTTTGAAAATTTCACGGAAATTTCAAAGATTTTATAAAAGCGTTGTACATCAGGTTTTGAAGATTCTAAAGATTTTTGAAGATTTTTAATGGTTTCAGAAAAATTCAGAAAGATTTGGAAGATTTCAAAGATTTCAAACGATTCCTGAAAGATTTCAAAAGGTTTAAAAATATTACAAAGATTAAAAAAATTGTTACTAAGATTTCACAAAGGCGTTTTACATCAGGTTTTAAAGATTCCAAACTTTTTTGAAGATGTTAAAGATTTCAAAATTCATAGAAAGATTTTAAAACAGATTCCAAGCATTATGAAGATTTCCAGGATTCCACAAAGGTGTACAAAATTATATCAGATTTCACAAAGATTTTAAAGATCTCACAAAGATTTCAAAGTTTTACAAAAGCGTTGTATATCAGGTTTTATAGATTCCATAGACTTTTGAAGATTTTTATTGATTTACAAAAAAGTCTAGAAACATTTTAAGGATTTCAAATGATTTCAGAAAGATTTCAAAAGGTTCTAAAAGTGTTCAACCATTTGAAAAATTTCACAAAGATTTCGCAAAGGCATTGTATATCAGGTTTTAAAGATTCCAAAGATTTTTGAAGATTTTAAAGATTTCAAATATTTTCACAAAGATTGCAAACAGTTTGAAGATTTCAAGGATTTCACAAAGATTTCAAAAATTACAGAAGATTTCACAAAGATTTTAAGGATCTCACAAAGATTTCAAGGATTTTTCAATAGCGTTGTATAAGGTTTCGAAGATTTTTGAAGATTTTCAATGATTTCAAACAAATGTAGAAAGTCTTAAATAATCTCACAAAGATTTCACAAACACGTTGTAAATCAGCTTTCAAATTGATAAAGATTTTTAAAAATTTCGCAGCGATTTTCAAGGATTTGAAAGATTACACAAAGACTTCAAAGATCTCTCAAAGATCTTACAAAGGCTCCAAAGATCCAACACAGATTTTAAGGATTTCCCAAAGATTCAAAAGATTTCATAAAGGCGTTGTACATCACCGTATAATATAGTTGAAAAATCCATTTTTTAATCAAAAATATCAATTTGAGCTAAAAATAGAATAATAACATGTTCAATTATAAAAATTTATCTTAAACAAGAAGAAAACGAATTTTCAACTAAATTTGTAAATTTTCAATAAAAGAGATAAATTTTCAACTTAATTGATGAATATAAAAAAAAACTAATTTTTTCTAAAACGTTTTCAACATTCAACCAAATAGTTCTCTACTGAAAACAAAGAATTTTCAAACAAATAGTTGAACTTACAACTGGAGAGGATGAATTGTCATCAAATAGTTGAATCTTCAACTAGAAAAATGATGAAAAAAAATTTCGTGGGATTTTTGAAAGCCGAAATGTTCTCTTGAGACTTTTTCCGTATTATGCGTCGCTTGGCTCAAAATGTCACTTTTTTATTTTTTTAATGCATTTTCAACGAATGAAGGCAAAATGACAAGTTCTGCCAAAATAGTTCAAAGAAATCGTATATTACTTTAAAAACTAATAATTCCTTTCTTAATTTTTTTGCCCTATTTGTTGTTAAAGAAGATTGGTTAAGGAATTCTTTCTTCCTTTTAGGATCTGAAAAAAGTGTGCCAAAGTCCGATTTGATCTATTCATTTTTTTCGAGAGTTGTCATCTTAACGGATGGTCGAACATACAGACAGATCGAAAGACAGATGCCATTGCCAAAACTTAATTTTTTTCTTCAGAGGTCTCAAAACGTTGAGATACGTTGAATAACTGAGGTGTGAACTTTCGGACGATCCTTATACTTTTTGAATCATAGATGATAAGAATATAAAAATAGTAATTAGCTTGACAAAGAAAAAATTAATCATTACACTCTACACTATTTCCTCTCAAAGAAAGAGGTAAAATTGCCTTGAAATTCGTAATCTTTTTGGTAGTGATGGAGAGAACATATCCTTAGGCGAGACTCTCTGGATGGAAAAATTAAGTCCAGCTTTGATTTTGATAATGCGAGGATTGATTCTCGCCCTTCGACGTTGTACTCCTGGAAGGTTCTCGTATGTGTGTTGCTAAGCAACCATTGGAGGGTGTCTTCTTGTCCGGGTTATATTTACCCCCGGGGTTTTAAGCTGGTTCACTCATTTAGTCGTCTGTTTTCAGGACTGACCGGTGAAAAATTCATAACGAATCCTCAGAAGCGTCTCACTCCTGATCCCAGTCCGCTGACTAAAGCGAAGGGCTCGTCTGGATCCAGCTTCAGTGATGTCTGGTTCGTGTAAAAAGAATTAGTCGAAGTAGGGGCCGCGCCTGCAAAAAAGGTTTTCGGAGCATATTAAGACATTAATTGACTCGTTCAGATCTCCCCCTTTCATACTTCCCCGTCTCTACACCCCTAGACCCCTTATTTCTCCTACCTCTCCCCATAATTCCGCTCCCCCCACTTGCCCCACTTTCCCTTCTTAAGCATTCCTCTCACATTCCCCATACCTCTACATTTTCCTGCTCCACTTACCCTTACTTCTCTACTACCCCTTTCTTCCTCTACTTTTCCTCTCTTCACTACTCTTCACTTCACCTTCGTTCACTTCTGCAATTTTCCCTTCCCTTACTTATTCTACTTTCCCTCCGATCAGTTCTCCCTGCTACCGCCCTCTCACTTCCATAATTTCTCTTACTTACACTCATCTCACGGCCCCTACCTCCCCACCTCTCACTCACTCTTAATTCTGCTCTCCTCACCTCTAGCACTTCTCCACTCACTTCTTCCACTTTTCCTACCCTTAGTTACTCTCACCTCCTCGACTTTCTGTCCTCTCATTTTCTATATTTTCCCTCCTCTCACATCCTCTATTTTCCCTTCCCTGACTTCCCTTACTTTCCCTACCACGACTTCCTCTCTCTTTCTTTCAAATCACGTGCTTTTGCTTTTCCTACTGTAATTTTCGCCCTTTCGTTTACTTTCCCTACTTTCCCTACCGTAACTTCCCCGTACTTTCACTGCTCTTCTCTTACTTCTTCTACAATCACTCTCTCATTTCTCCTAATTTCCCTCCACTCACTTCTACCACTTCCCCTACTCTCACTTAATCTTACTTCCTCTACCATCACTTCTCCTAATTTCCGTTTTCTTACTTTCGCCAATTCCGCCACTTTCCCTCGCCTAACATTCCATGTACCCAACTTGCCCTACTATGACTTCATCTTAGTTTCCCTACCGTAACTCAATTGCCTTGCCTCTACCTTGACTCTCCCATAGTTTTACTGGGTCCACTTGCCCTACTATCCCTCTTCTCACTTCCTTTACCTCCATACTATTTCTTTCTACTTCCACTTTCCCCCACTAGTCCCAACTTCTACCTCTGCTTTTCCTCTGATCACTTCTTCCTACTTTCATTTTAATAATTACTTTCGCTTCCTCTAACCTCAGGCCCCCAATTTCCCATCTCTCACTTACCACTACCTCTGCTCCCTTTCACTTTCCCTTACGTCACCTTTTTCATCCCTCCTCACTTCTCCCACTTATCCACTCACGTTATCCCTATCCCCTGTCATAACTCACTATCATTTCCTGAACCTTCTATCTTTACTCCCACTGCTTTCATTACCACCACTTCCTCTCACTTTTCTTCTTTCTACTTTCTGTTACTTTCCCTACCTTAACTTCCTCTCACTACCCCTTGCGTAACAACCCCTTAGATCCCCTCTTCAATTTGCATCACTTTCTCTACTTTCCCACCCTTTCTTATCCCTAATTACTCCCTACTTACTTCTCCCACTTTCCTTACCCTAACGTAATCTCACAGTGCGTACCATAACTTCCCCTACATTCCCTTGTCTCACATTCTCTACTCCTTCTTCCCTCACTTCCCCTACTTTCCCTCTCATCACTTCCTCTCACTTCCTTTACCGTAACTGCCTCTTACTTTTCTGCAATATCTTTCTCATACTGCCACTGCATTCACTCCCCTGACATTCCCTACTCACCCTCCCCTCACTTTCCTTAATTTTCCTACACTCACTTCTCCCACTTTCCCTGTCTTAACTCACTCTCACATCTCCTACCTTCACTATGGATACTTTCTATCGTCTCACTTTCTCTAATTTACCTTCCCTCACTTTCCCTCGCTTTCTTTATATTGCCCTGCTGTAACATCTCCTTAGTTCTCCTTCCCTCACTCCCTTAACGGGGCTGAGAAAACCTAAAAATCAATTTAAGATTGAAGTAGGATATTATTCCCTTAAATTTTCAAGTCGTTTCTTATAATTTATTAAATATATGAAATATGATATCAATGAAACGAATAAAATTAATAAAACGGTTTGTCGAATAGAAATGAAAAAATAGCAATAGCACCCAAACTTCTCCGGAATTTGTCGATGCAGCCCTTGAGAAATTTGTTTCCGCACACGCCTTATATTTTTGCCGTCATTTTCTGGATGTCAAGAAACGTAAAGTTTAGTCGACGTTGCGAAGGGGATAAAAATATATGACGTATATGGCGAATGTGAATTTCGCGGTAGGGGGTGAAATTAGGGCTGTTTCGCCCGAGAACGTTCCAAGTCCACAAATCATAACAAAAGACGACGTGCGTACGCGAATATTGCAGAAAACTCATTTTGTTCTCGTGTCGTTTATCATCTTCTATTCACGTGTCTAGAAAACTATCAATACTTTACCAAAATAAACAATAATTTGTTGAAGCTTATGACATTTGAAGGGTATGGCAGCAAAACGAATCAACTCACATTTTGTCGGAAATGAGATTATTAGGTAGAAAATTTTAGATAGTTAAAATTTTCTCAAATCGTTCTTTCGATTATACCATAAAACCTCAAATATCCCCCGAAAAATGTATTCATTGTACCAGGAACAAAGTAACGCGTTTTTCGTAGATTTTTGGCTACAAAAAATTACGTAGCGTAGTGGGTGAACTTGATTAATATTTTTTAGTTGAAGATTCGAATGTTTGGTTAAAAATGTTTATTTTTTAGTTAAAAATTCCAGTATTTTGTTAAATGTTCGTCTTTTTCGGTATAAAATTATTCTCCTGGGTTAAAAATTTATATCTTTGGTTAAGAATGTAAACACTTGCTTAAAAGTTGAACCAGTTTGTTGAAGATTTATCTTTTCGATTAATTGTTTATCATTTTAGTTGAAAGTTGATATCTTCGGTGAAAGATTTCAATACTTTGTTGAAAATTAGCTTTTTTCTTGTTTGAAAATTAATGTTTTTAACCGAAAATTTTAACTGTCTGTGTAACTGTATTGAAAATTATACCTGAATTAATGAAACATTTATTATTGGCTTAAAGAATTTTATTTATTCGGATGCGGAAGAAAATTATTTTTTTCTTCTTTGAAAATAAATTTGCGAATTAAAAATTAAAATATTCCAGTTACAGGTAGTTGGGCCAAAAATCCGATATCTGAAAAATAGTTTTTCTGCGATTTTAAGAATCATCATAAGATTACTGATAATGCCGTTTCAAATTGAAAAAATACTTTTTATAAAAAAAATTTCTCACTCACAACAAAATTGATTTTAATCTTGTTTTTTGCACATTAATTTTTTCTTAGTGTCGCTTCTTAGAAATTTTGAAAAAATGCCTGAATTTTAATAAATGGCGGCTTATTTTTTCGGACGAAACATTCTGTATGATCATACAGTCCACAATTCTTAAAGTGAACTTTCCTATGGTAGAAATTTTCGAATAAGTTTTCTGAAAGAAAAATTTGTTCAGAAAAATATTTATATTTGAAAATCATCTACTCATTTTCGAAATTGAAAACAGTGTTATAGTTGAAAAAGTTAAAAATTAATCTCTCTAGCTGAAAATCCAACTACTTTTGTTGTTAAATATTTATATACATTCAAAATTAAAGTCTCTTTTAATTGAGATATCAACTACTACAATTCACGTTGAGAATTCATATCTTTTGGTTGAAAATTCAACCACTTGATTGGATTTTGAACTCCTTTGTTGAAAATACGTTGTTTTGGTTAAAGATTCATAATTGTGCTTGCAAATTCATATATTTTTGGTTGAAAGTCTAACTATTTTTTGAAAATTTATTTCTCTGAACTAAAAATGTAAGTATTGAAGTTGAAGATTCCTAATTTGAGTTAAAAATTCATCTGTTTGGTTGAAAATTTAATTATTTTTATATAAAGTCCATTTTTGTGATAGAGAATTCAACTGCTTCTTTAAACATTCACGTATTTTGGTAGAAAATTTAACTAGGTTATTGAAAATTACATTTTTCGTTGAAAATTACCTTTTTTGTTGAAAATTCATATTTTCAGATTGAAAATTAAAGTGTATTGTTTAAAATTTGTCTTCCTAATTTGAAAATTCCGTTACATTGGTTGATTTTTTTCCTCTCATGACTGAAAAATCTTTCTTAGTTGAGGATTCTTTTATTTTTTTAATTCATCTCTTTTGATTGAATGCAACTGGTTTTTTATTTCAAATAAAAATCTTTTTTGGTTGGAATATCAACCATTACATTTTTAGTTGAGAATTTATCTTTTTTGGCTGAAAATCCAACTACTTGGTGAAAATTTCTAGATTAAAAAAAATTTAACTATTTTGTCTATAATTTCTTCTTTGCTTGAAAATTCATGTTTTAACTGAAAATTCAGCCATTCTCTTTTTTGTTAAAAATGTATCTCTTCGAGTTGAAAATTCATCTATTTGGTTAAAAAATCAACCACTCGCTCAAAATTTGAACTTCTTTATTGAAAATTAATTTTTTTTGATCGAATATTCAGCATCCTATTCATCTCTCAATTGGGTGAATATTCATCATTTTTAGTTGCGATTTCAGCTTTTAAAAAAACATATTCTTCAGACAAACAAAAAATTATTTCTTAACCTATCGAGGATAATAGCTTGATTTAGGAAAATTGTAATTTTTCTCCCACCCTGGGATTCAAAATTTTCCTAAAAATTTCCTGTTGGTGCTAGGAAATTGCAAATTCTTCAGAAATAAAAAAAATCTATAAAATCATTTGTAGAAAGAAAGAAAATCAATTTCCAGGGCATTAATCTCGAATCAATGATTGTTTTTGCGCAAATACTATCCTTTTTTGATCATTTTGGACCTGCTCTTTTCATTAATGCAAGAATTATTAATTTCAAATGTTTATATGCGAAACTGTAGACAGGCTTGATATTTATGCAAAAATCAGGCGAGAAAATTGATGAAAGACCTATTTACGTAGATGGGTTTTTGAGTCTTTTTTTTTTGACCCAAGGAAGGTCGCTTTTAGGTTGAAGAAGTACTCTATCTACGTTTAACAGTGCAATTATTAATTAGCGCAACATATGAATATTTATTTAATTTTATTATTCACTTGTTATCTATCATTATGTATTTTGTAGATAAGGCCTTTCTTGGACAGTATTTTTTCACATTACTCAAAAATTTCTGATTAAAGATGTGAACGAAGTTGGTTAAAAATCAATTTGGGATTAAAAAAAATTGAATCATTTGATCTGAAGTTGATAATTGGAATCTGATTAGCAACGGTTAGATACCTTGCGATTTACTAGGAAGCATTTGAAAGAGAACATTTTTAATTGGGTCAGAATAAAAAACCTCGAGAGAAGAAATGTCGCAAAATTTCATTAGAGGCATCGATACAGACTAAGGGAATTTAAAAGTTACCGGGAGCTAATAGATATCAAAAAATGGTTGGATTAAAATGGAAAGTTGGAGGCTTTGGAAAAAATCGGTAAATCCCTTTGGGAACGCGTCTCTCGTAGTGAGGGGGTGGGCTGGCTGGCTAATCAAGCTAGTGCAATGGCTTCTAATACGGCTGGAAGGCATTTAATCTCGACAACTTGCTAACGACCTGACCAACTCACACGTGAACACACGAACATGAAAACGTAGACCTAGATGTTTGTAGTATACATTCCCGATAAGCGACAACCCCGCGCAAGAAACATTCCCCGATACCCAGACGGACCGATATACTCAACCCCCGATGTCCGACCAACCCTTCGACTTAAACTGTCTTGATGCTGTTCAAGTGCCATCCCTATAGCGACGCTATCAAGTGTTGCACGTATCGTGAGGTGCGAATATACTGGGTGTAAACAGATTTAAAATTTAGAGAATTTTACACCACCGTCGGAAATAAATGAAAATAAATAAGTAAATAAATTAGCGGCAATAAAAATCACTGCTGCTTTCGAAACTTGAATAATCGTTCAAAAAAATCGATTTCTTCAGACAGTTGAATGCTTATGAAATTCCGCGTCGAATGACCCCTAATATAGGCATTTTTGATATGTTAAAGAAAATATACCACGTGAGAAGTTTGGAAAAAAATTGAGAATTTATCGAATTTTGTATATCGACTTCAACTCAAGGCGTGATCCTTAAGGTCTTGTCTTTAATTCAAATCGATAAGAAAATTATAAACCATGATAAGTTCCTAAGGTATGACTTAAAATGTCCAAGCGTATCAGGTCGCTTGGACAGGGAGGCTTGCCGACAGTGATGATCACCGGCTGAAACCTGACGCAGACACGCTTGGAAATTTCTTGTCCTTGTTTTGAAAACTGAAATTAACAGGACGTGATCTTTGAAATCTTATCTTTGGTCTAATTCAATAACATTTCAAAAATCTTCACGGGTTTCCCAGTTATGACAAATAATGTCCAAGCGTATCTGCGTCGAGTTTCAGTCGCTTGGGCATCGTAGCTCACCGACAGCGATGATCGCCGACTGAAACCCGACGCAGACACGCTTGGAAATTTCTGTTTTCTTTGAAAAAAACTGAAATAAACAGGACGTGATCTTTGAAAGCTGATATTTGGACTAAGCCAATAAAATTTTGAAAATATTCACGGAATTCCAAAATATCTCAAAAATGTCCAAGCGTATCTGCATCGGGTTCTAGTCCGACTGGACGCGACACGCTTGGACATTTTTAGTCATATTTTGAGAATCTGTTAAGCTTTTTCAATTTTATTGTCTTCAGTTGAAGATGAAACTCCGAAGTCTGTGCTGAATAAATTTTAGATTTTTGCTCTACAACTTTCCGAGGTTTCTCATCAGTTTTTCATGAGTTAAAGTCAAGGTATAAAATTCGAGAAGTCCTTGCATTTTTTTAAACTTCTCACGAGGTATGTTCTTTTCAAAAATTCAAAATAACTATTATTAGTCGTTCGAAGCGTAATTCCATAAGATTTCAGAGAATTTTTTGAAAAAGGTTCTCACTTTTTTCAACGGTTAATGAGAGTCAGCAGTGATTTTCAGTACTGTTTGGAATTAATAAAGAAAGTCTCAATTTATTGAAATTTCAAAGATAAGGTTGGATAGCATTGAAAAAAAAATAATTCAAAATGTTACACTTTAATTTCAGATTGACTTGACATAAATCAAGGTACATTTTTACTGAATTTAATTGTAATTTTACCACTTGATTGAAAATTGAACTTCTTTGCTTAAACTTCACTTTTTTAGTTGCAAATTTCACAATTTTTTAAAAACTATTTTTTTTCTGTAAGAAATTAATCTTCTTACCTGAAAAAAATAATATTCAAATCTTGATTTGAATTCATATTCTTTAGTTGAAGATTCAACTATTTGTTTGAAAATTTCTCTTCTTAAGTTAGAAATTCATGTATTTTGCTGAAGATTTGTATATTTCAGTAGAAAATTATTATTTTTCATTAAAAAATATACTATTTGGTTAAAAATTGAACTATTTTATTAGAAATTCATTTTATAGGTTTGATATTCATCATTTTCGTTGAAAATTCAACTATTCTCTTAATCTTCTTCTCCAACGTTAATTTTTTTCACAGAACATTAAACGATTCCATTTTTGGTTGCAAACAATATTTTATATAGTTGAAAATTCAACTACTTAGTAGACTTGCTTTGCTGAAAATTCTTTTTTGTAGTTAAAAATTGTAATATTTGTTTAAAATTAGTTTTTTTGTATTCAAAGTTGATCCTTTCGTCTAAAAATTTAACTATTCAATTTTTGGTTTCAATTTATATTTTTAAATCGAAGATTCAACTATTTAATGGAAAATTTATCTTTTTAAGGTAAAAACTCCTGTATGTTGTTGATGATTTGTCTACTTGAGTAGAAAACTATCATTTTTGATTGCAGAATCAAATCTTCGCTTAAAAGTTGAACCCTTTTATTAATAATTCTTTTTATAGTTTAGATATCCATCATTTTCGTTGAAAGTTTAACTATTTTGTGAACATTTCTTTAGCGTAAACTTTTTTTACAGAAAATTATAATATTCCATTTTCGTTGCAATACATATCTTATTTAGTAGAAAATTCATCTACTTGGTTGAATTCCTTTGCTAGAAATTCACTTTTTAGTTGAAAATTGAACTTTTTTTTTAAATTAGTTTTTTTAAACTCAATCTTTTTATCTGAAAATTTAGCTATTCTATTTTAGGCATAAATTTATATTCTTTATTTGAATATGCAACTATTTCGTTGCAAATTGATCTCTTTTAGTTGAAAATTCCTGTATTTTGTTGATGATTCATCTGTTTCAGCAGACAATTGATATTTTTTGTTGAAAATTCAACTTTGTGGCAAAATGTTCAACTTTTTTTTCTTAAAATTCACTTTTTTATTTTAAAATTTCACTAATTTTTTTTAAACTATTTTTCCGTAAAAAATTATTCTTCTTACCTGAAAAAAAATGATATTCCATTTTTGGTTTGAATTTATATTCTTGAGTTGAAGATTCAACTATTTGTTTGAAAATTTCTCATTTTTTAGTTAGAATTTCACGTATTCTGCTGAAGATTTGTCTATTTCAGTGGAAAATTCTTATTTTTGATTGAAAAATCAACTATTTCGTTGAAAGTTGAATTATTTTATTAGACATTAATTTCGTAGGTTGGATATTCATCATTTTCGTTGAAAATTTAACTATTCTCTTAATCTTTTTTTCCGTTGTTAATTTTTTTCACTGAAAATTGAACTATTCCATTTTTGGTTGTGAAAAGTATTTTATTGATTTGAGAATTAAACTACGTAGTGGAATTGCTTTGCTAAAAATTCATTTTCTGTAGTTAAAAATCGTGATATTTTGTTTCAAATTAGTATTTGTATATTCAAAGTTAATCTTTTCATTCGAAAATTTAAATATTCAATTTTTGGTTTAAATATATATTTTTCGATTGAAGATTCAACTATTTGATGGAAAATTTATCTTTTTAAGGTAAAAATTCCTGTATTTTGTTGATGATTTGTCTATTTTAGTAGAAAATTATTATTTTTGATTGAAGAATCAAATATTTAGTTGAAAGTTGAACTATTTTATTAAAAATTCATTTTATAGGTTGGGTATTCATCATTTTCGTTGAGAATTTAACTATTTTTTTGAAATTTTTCTTAAACGTGAATTTTTTCCCTGAAAATTAAAGTATTCCGTTTTCGGTGCAATACATATTTTATTTAGTAGAAAATTTGATCTACTTGGGTGAATTCCTTTGCTAGGAATTCACTTTTCAGTTGAAAATTAATCTTTCTTGTTTAAAATCAGTTTTTTCACACTCAGTCTTTTTTACTAAAAATTTAACCGTTCCATTTTTGGTATTGATTTATATTCTTTAAATGAATATGCACCTATTTTTTTGTAAATTCATTTTTTCTTGTTGAAAATTCCTGTATTTTGTTCAAGATTCATCTGTTCTAGCAGACACGTAATATTTTTGGTTGAAAATTCCACTTTTCGGTTAAAAGTTGAACTTCTTTGCTGAAAGTTCACTCTTTTAGTTGAGAATTTAACTATACTCTTTATAATTCGTTTTTTTGTTCAACATTGGACTTTCAATCGAAAATTGAAGTATTCAATTTTTGATTCGAATTTATTTTTTTTAATCAATTATTCAGGCAAATAAAATTTGTTATGACTTAAAAGTTAATTTACGGAATATGAATAAAAATTATTTTTTTTTCCATTTTTTCTAAAACTGAGCTTTCACTATTCAATTGAAATGAAAAATAATTCAAATTAAGGAGCTTTTTTCCTATTTTCATAATTTCGAATTAGTTTTGTAGATTTTAAAAGAAATCAGCTAAGCGGTTGGAAAAAATTATTGAAAATTTGTATTTTCGGGCCGCTTTTAATTCACTTATATGGTTTCTTAGTCCGAGGTAGAAGCCCTTATAGTTTCGATCAGGTGTTCAACCATCCGCTGTACTTTTTTCCAATAAGGGCAAGTATGGGGGAAAGAAGGTAGGGGAAGTGATGGGAAAAGAAAGTAGGGGAAGTGATGGAAAATGAAGGTGGGGGAAGTGATAGGGAATGAGGGTTCGGCAAGTAGGGGCAGCAAGGAGAAAGGAGTAGAGGGTTAGAAGGAAAATTGGAAAGAAATCAGGGTAGGGAAAGTAGAAGGAATAAGGGAAAATTAGTGGTACGGAGTAGAGAATTCAAGGGAGAATGAGGGTAGGAAAGGTAGGAGGAGTAAGGGAAAATTAGTGGAGTCTAACTAGGGGAAGTAAGGGGAAATTAGTGAAGAAGTAGGGTATGTGAGAAGAAATGTGTGGAGAGGAAATGAGAAAAAAAAGAGAGATGCGATGTGAAAAAAATGAAAGGAGGGGAAGTAGGACCAATTATTGGAAATGAATGAAAGTAGGCAAGATAGGGGAGCGGAAGTATAAGGAGTGAGGGGAAATTAAGGGTAGGAAACTAGAAAAGTGAAGGAAAATGAGTGGTGGCAACTAGAGGAAGAAAGTAGAAATGATGGGGTATGAGGGTAGAGGATGTAGGAGAAGTGAGGAGAATTAGGTATGGACAGTGGATGAAGTGCGTCTTACTGAGGGGAAGTGCGTGTTACTGAGGGGAAGTGCGTGTTACTGAGGGGATGTGAGTGTTACTGAAGGGAAGTGAGGAAAATAATTAGAAATGAAGGTGAGTAGGGGATGGGAAAGGATCTCTGGTAAAGGAAAGTAGGGAAAGGGGAGTGTCAGCTGTTGAAGCAGGGAGAGGGAGAAGTAGAAGAGGAAGAAGTTGGTGAAGGGGGTGACGAAGGGGGTGGCAAAGAGTGAAGTGAGGGGAGATAAAGTAGGGGGAATATAGGGTGAGTAGGGGAGGGAAGTATTGTTTCATAAATTCATACGAAAACAGATGCCATTTTGTTCCATCCCAGCGAATTCTGGCAATTTTTCTCCTATGGAATAAGGCGGACAGGGAGGCAGGAAGAGGGAATTCCTGAGCATGACAGTAATTACATGCATGTGACAAGTGTAAATAAACACACACCCAGTATACTACTCTGGGGGAAAATCTTGAAGGGGTGGATAGGTTTGCAAGGGTAGCATTAGCCGGGCACGTTCGAGTTGAACAGTATCTCCATAGCGTTACTTGTCCCATAAACAGAGCACTGTTCTCCAGTCGATGGTCTTCGGATACGGTCGAGCATGTATAGTTTCCAGTGTATAGTTTCGCGAACTGCGAACTAATGTCGCGCCACGCCATGCCAGCAGCTCAATTCAATTTAAACTTTGGAGGCCGATGCGCTGGGGAGCGATAGAGAGAGCGAGAGAGAAAGATGACTTCAAGCCCAGAACCTTAAGATCAAGAGAGAAACACTAATAGTGCGAGTGATTTTCGCGCACGCGTCACCGGCACTAAATCGCCTGAAATTAATGCGAGTTATTAGTTAACGGCGATAATTAGCAGGCAATTGCACGGAAAAGCGACCCCTTCCTTCCTTTCCTTTCTCGGATACCTTCCTTGCAAGGCTACCTATCAGCCAATTTTCATACTTCATTAATTTCAATATTTCTGATTTGTTATGCTTCATTGTGGGATTAATAGGGAAATTTGTCGAAAATTAAATTCTGCGCTTGATTTCTTATAATTTTTGGTTTCGAAGTTCCCGTAGTGACAATGTTATATAATTGTGCGCGAACTATGATGGTTAATTAATGTTCATATTACAGACTGACTTCAGTTTAGGGAAAAATTAAAATCAGGGAAGTAATGGAATTTTTCCGGTCAGGGTTTGGGATTTTGAAAGAAAAATGGTAAAAGTTATCACTAACCACTACAGACATTTTTAAATATTTCAAAAAATTTTGATTTCATTTCAATAATATTAAGGAATTTCAAAGAATTTCAAGATTTTAGGGTAATTTGAAAGATTCTAAGAAATTTTCAAAAGCCTCAAAAAGTTTCAGGGAGTTTCAAAAGATTTGAAGGGTAACTTGAAGGATATCCAAAGGATTTTAACGAATTTTGGGCATTTTTCCAAATTAAAAAAAAAATTTAACTTTAAAAAATTGAATGGGATTTCGGAGGATTTGAAATATTTTAGGGCATTGTAAAAGATTTCAACGAATTTTTACTTTATTTAAATTATTTAAAGGAATTTTGACAAATTTCAAAGACTTTAGGGTAATTTGAACGATTCCAAGGTATTTTCACGACCTATAAGAAGTTTCCAGTGATTTTAAAAATTTCAAAGTATTTTACATATTTTAAGGAATTTCAAAAGATTCCAAGGAATTTTTCATTTATTTCAGTAATTTTAAAGAAATTCCAAAGGGGTTTAACGATTTTAGGATTATTAATTATTTTAATTATTTAAAAAAAATCTAAGGCATTTTTAAGAGCTTTGTAAAGTTTAATGGGATTTCAGAGGATTTGAAAAATGTGAGGGAATTTTAGAAGATTCCAAAGAATTTTTACTTTATTCAGAACATTTAAAAGGAATTTTGACAAACTAAAAAAATTCTAGAGTAATTTGAAAAATTCCAAGGTATTTTCAAGACCTTTAAGAAGTTTCCAGTGATTTTAAAGATTTCAAAGGATTTAACATGTTTTAGGAAATTTCAAAAGATTCCAAGGAATTTTTAATTCATTTCCGTAATTTGAAGGAATTTCAAAGGATTTCAACGATTCGGGGGCATTTAAAAAAATTCTAAAGTATTTTTAAGAGCTTTGAAAAGTT
>CAKNXH010063742.1:23600-38797 GCA_932178445.1 Andricus quercusramuli | reverse complement strand
TGAGATTTCACAAGATTTAAAATATTTTAGGGAATTTTAAAAGATTTCAAGGAATTTTTACGTTATTTCAATATTTTTTGAAGGAATTTTGAGAAATTTTAAAGATTTTGGGCTCATTTAGAAGATTCAAAGGCATTTTCGAGACCTTCAAGAAGTTTCAAGGGATTTTAAAGATTTCGAAGGATCTGACATATTTGAGAGAATTTCAAAAGATTCCATGGAATTTTTAATTGATTTCTGTAATTTGAAGGAATGTCAAAGGATTTTATCGATTTTACGGAATTTGAAAAAATTCTAAAGTATTTTTAAGAGCTTTGAAAAGTTTAATGAGATTTCAGTGAATTTAAAATATTTTAGAGAATTTTAAAAGATTTCAAGGAATTTTTACGTTATTGCAATATTTTCTGAAGGAATTTTTAGAATTTTTGAAGATTTTAGGGTCATTTAGAAGATTCAAAGGCATTTTTAAGACCTTCAAGAAGTTTCCAGTGATTTTGAAGATTTCAAAGGATTTTACATATTTTAGGGAATTTCGAAAGATTCCAAGGAATTTTTAATTGATTTCAGTATTTTTAAGGAATTTCAAAGGATTTTAACGATTTTACGGAATTAAAAAAAATTCTAAAGTATTTTTAAGAGCTTTGAAAAGTTTAATGAGATTTCAGTGGATTTAAAATATTTTAGAGAATTTTAAAATATTTCAAGGAATTTTTACGTTATTTCAATATTTTTTGAAGGGTTTTTGAGCATTTAAAAAAATTGTAGGGTCATTTAGAAGATTCAAAAGCATTTTTAAGACCCTCAATAATTTTCAAGGGATTTTAAAGATTTCAAAGGATTTGACATATTTTAGGGAATTTCAAGAAATTCCAAGGAATTTTTAATTGATTTCAGTAATTTGAAGGAATTCTGAAGGATTTTAAAGATTTTGCGGCATTTAAAGGAAATGCTAAGGCATTTTCAAGAGCTTTGAAAAGTTTAATGAGATTTCAGAGGATTTGAAATATATTAGAGAATTCTAAAATATTCCAAGGAATTTTTAGAATTTTTAAAGGTTTTAGGGTAATTTGAAGGATTCCAAAGCATTTTCAAGACCTTCAAGAAGTTTCAAGGGATTTTGAAGATTTCAAAGGATTTTACATATTTTAGGGAATTTCAAAAGATTCCAAGGAATTTTTTATTGATTTCAGTAATTTTAAGGAATTCCAAAGGATTTTAACGATTTTAAGGAATTAAAAAAAATTCCAAAACATTTTTAAGACATTTGAAAAGTTTAATGGGATTTCAGAGGATTTGAAATATTTTAGGGAATTTTAAAAGATTCCAAGGAATTTTTACGTTATTTAAATATTTTTAAAAGGAATTTTGAGAATTTTTAAAGATTTTAGGGTCATTTAGAAGATTTAAAGGAATTTTCAAGACCTTCAAGAAGATGCAAGGGATTTTGAAGATTTTAAAGGATCTGACATATTTTAGGGAATTTCAAAAGATTCCATGAAATTTTTTATTGATTTCAGTGATTTGAAGGAATTCCAAAGGATTCTGACGATTTGAGGGCATTTAAAAGAAATGCTGGAACATTTTCAAGAGCTTTAAAAAGTTTAATGGGATTCCAGAGGATTTGAAATATTTTCGGGAATTCTAAAAGATTCCAAGGAATTTTTTCTTTATTTCAATATTCTGGAGAAATTTTAAAGGTTCTAGTGTAATTTGGAGGATTCCAAGGCATTTACGAGACCTTTAAGAAGTCTCAAGGGATTTTGAAGATTTCAAAGGATTTGACATATTTTAGGGAATTTCAAAAGATTCCAAGAAATTTTTACGTTATTTCAATATTTTTTAAAGGAATTTCTAAAATTTTCAAAGATGTCAGGGTAATTTAAAAGATTGTAAGGAATTTTCAAGACCTTCAAGAAGTTTCAAGGGATTCTAAAGATTTCAAAGGATTTAGGAAAGACAGGATTATATTACGGAATTTCAAGAGATTCCATGGATTTTTTAGATTGATTTCAGTAATTTGGAGGAATTATAACAAATTTTAACGATTTTATGGCATTTAAAAAAATTCGACGGCATTTTTAAGTACTTTAAAAAATTGAAATTGATTTTTATAGATTTTAAAGGAAGTTATATATATTAGGAAATTTTAAAAGATGCCAAGGAATGTTGAATTGATTGGAAACATTTGAAGGAATTTCGATGAATTATGAAGATTTTTGGTTAATTTAGGGGATTCCAAGGCATTTTTAAGAGCTTCGAAAAGTTTTAAGAGATTTTAGTAGATTTTAAAGTATTTTAAATATCTTGGAAAGTTCTGAATAGATCTTAACAACTTGAATTGATTCCAAAGGATTTTAAAGATTTGAGGGTATTTCTGAAAATTGCCAGGCATTTTTAATTGACTTATATTTTCATCTCATTTTACTTTAAAAGATTTCGAGAAAGTTTCGACATTTTAAAATAATTTGAACGATTCCAAGGCTTTCAAGGGATTTCAAAAGATTTCAACGGCCTTGAAAAGTTGTAGGGTATTTAAAAAGGTTACAAAGTATATTATAAGATTTCCGAGGATTTCAATGATTTTAAGTGATTTTTAATACCCTCAAGGTCTTTTGATGAAATTTCCAGGAAGTTCATCATATTTTAGTGAATTCCAGAGAATTCATTCTCAAGGTATGAAGAATTTAGTTGGATTTCAAGAATTTTCAAATGTGTATATTATTTTTTTAATGCAGAGGATTTTTTCAAGAGCTTTAAAAAGTGTTAAGGGATTTTAAAATATTTGAAAGTCTTTGAAATATCTTAGGTTATTCATGATAGATATCAATAATTTTAAGTGATTCCAAACAAATAAAAAAATAAAAAAAATGAACAAATTCTTAAAAATTCCAAGAAATTTGCAAGAGCTTTAAAAAAGCTCAAGATGTTTTAGAGGATTCCATAGGATTTTAATGATCGAAGAGTATTCATAATAGATGTCCATAATTTTAAATGATTTCAAATGATTCAAAAGTTGTAGGGTATTTTTAAAAATTCCAAGAAGCTTTCAAGAGCTTAAAAAAATCTCGAGGGGTTTCAAAAGTTTCTAAAGAATTTTGAATACCTTAGAGTATTTATGATAGATTTCAAGAATTTTGAATTATTTCTAAGGAATTGAAGATTGTAAGGTATTTTTAGAAATTCTAAGAAATTGTTAAGAGCTTCAAAAAATTCCAAGGGATTTCAAAACATTTCAAGGGACTTCAAATGTTTTAAGGTATTTTAAAAGATGTCAAGGAATTTCCAATTAATTTCAGTTGCTCCATGGGATTTCACAGGATTCAAAATATTTTAGGTCAATAATAAAAATTCCACGGCATTTTCAAGAGATTTTGAAAATTTCAAGGGATTTCAGAAGATTTCGAAGGTTTTGGAATATTTTAGAAAATTAAAAAAAAATCCAAAAGAATTTAAAATTTATTTCAATAATTTGAGATGATTTGAAAGTATCAGAAATATTTTAGAGTATTTCGAAAGAATCCAAGGTATTTCAAGAAGATTGATTATTTTCATAAGATTGTCAAAGATTTTGAGGGATTTGAAACAGATTTGATGAATTTTCGAAGTATTTCTTTAAATTTCGAAAAATTTGAAATATTTTTGTTGAATTCTCTTCAATTATTTTGATCAACTTGAATTCTTCTGGATACACTCAATTCTACTCAATCCAATGTTTTTTTTCGATTTTGTATTTCTTTTTTTTATTAGTTCCTCTTTAAGTAGAATAGAGCAGAATCTTATTTCCTTACTCGCATACTTATTGGAGTCTTTGTACCTTCTGAAGTATTTCAAGCTCTTTTTGAATTCTTACGAATATTTTCAAATTCTTTTGAATCCTTGTAAAGTTTTCTAAATTCATATCAAACTTATTGAAATCGTTGAATTTTTGCATCGTTTCGAATTGTTTTCAATTATATTAAATTGTTTTCAAGACACATGAATTTTGATGAACTTAATCGACTTCTTCTCATTCACCTTCAATTCCTCTGAAGTATCTTTAATTTGACTAAATTAAAGTACATTTGTTGGGTAATTTGAATTTTTTCCATTTCATTTGAATTCTTTCGAATTCAACCTGCATTTTCGGTTTAAATATATATATTTTTTTCAAATAAAATAGGCTGTGGCATTTCTGAGAACAATAAAATACCACCGCCCAACAAGATCTTTTTTATAAAGTGATGCAAGGTGGCTTAATAATTAAAGTAATTTTTAAGGCAGGATCCTAATCCCATTAACGCTTTTTCTATAAAGTGAGGTGAGGTATCTTAGTAATTATTATTTTTCTGAAATTCAAGTTCAATTCAATATTCTGAAAAGATTCTGCAAATTTTCTCGAATGAATAGAACTGGAATAAAATAAAATGAAATATTAAAAATATAATCAGGGAGGATCTCAATATGAATTAATGGAAACTCGAATTATGAAAAGGGAGAGAGTCGTAGGAGGCCCTAAAGTTCTTCGTAACAGTCTCTGGATATCCTCCGAGGAGCCTCTGGAGTTCCTTGAAGGAACCTCTGGAGTTCCTTGAACGAACCTCTGGAGTTCCTTGAACGAACCTCTGGAGTTCCTTGAAGGAACCTCTGGAGTTCCTCATAGGAGTCTCTGAAGATCCTCCTGGGAACCTCTGGAGTTACTCATACGAGTCTCTGAAGATTCTCCGGGGAGCCTCTGGAGTTCCTCATAGGAGTCTGAAGATCCTCCTGGGAACCTCTGGAGTTCCTCGTAGGAGGCTATGTATCCACTCGTGAGAGGCTATGTAGGCCTTCACGGTCTTCAAATATAAATGGTTAGCGAAAAGAAAAGAATAGCCTAAAAAAAGTTTCATTAAAGTTTATTCAATAAAGATACGATAAAAATAAAGTAACACATGAAACATTCAATCCAAATATAAAAATCGGGCCCTTGCCGATAAATATTTATCGCGACAATAACGAGATCGGAGAATTGGCTGCAAGGGGCTGAGATCCAAATGCACGCGTGATTCCCGCCACTTGGGCGAATCCAACCGGAAGCTGCTTTGCATCTCGCGGATGGGGTCGAAACGCAAGTTTCGCGCGGGCATTCTTATTGCCAATACACTCGGGATATACCCACTCCCTTATTTTTTTTTCCTCACAGGGGTGAAGGTATACAAGCATATTAGATATTTCGAATATTGGCTCCCACCCCCTCAAGGTCTTGTGGTGTCGCGGAAGACACCGCAGGATTTCCAGCTGAAACGTATAACTTCCGCCTAAATTTATATATAGACTTCTTCTTCCATGTTTGTATTGGTACACAATCGCGAATATGTGGCACCCTGTGGGGAGCGCTCGCGTTAATATTCATATAGTATATGAAGCGAACCATCGCACGAATGCACGAATAATATACGTACTGGCACTGTCGCATAAAGTATCGGTAAATAAATCATACCACGCTATTGCCTATTTGAATATGTTTGACACCAAAGAGAAACGACCAAACTTTAATGTCTCACTTATTTTTTAGAAGAAAACTAGAACATGTGCGCGCTATGCGCGCAAGCATTATTATTTTTGTACCGTTAAGCCATTTCCCTCCCGGGGTAAGCGTGACTCACTCGGTGAGGAAGGGAGTAATCTGGGGGAGGGGGTATAGATTTTCAGATTGATCTAGGATTCCCGTGTTATTTATTTACATAACTGCGTCGACCCAGTTTGCTGATCAATCTCTTTAGCGATCACCCCAAGTGAAGAGCTTCACAAAGTCATCATGTGAAGCTCCCTAATTAAGCCCAGTAGTATCCAAGGTCTTTTTTTTCAGGCGTCATTCACTTCAGTGACACTCTTATAAACTATTTGTCGCGACACTTTTCTGTCCTAGCATATATCTCTAGCTTCCTTCACGTCCATGCATCTTTTTCATGATATATTTTTACTTCTAATAGTGTTCTCTGCTCTACCGATAACCTACTTAACTTCGTTTATACGCCCATCTAACTCTCCATTTATCTTTCTATCACTAGTGAATAGGCTACCAAGATATACAAACACCATAATTTTTGTTTTATTTGCGTTAATTTTGAGGCTCATGTTCTTCGTGCTTGTATTCATTTTTCTCAAGATTATTTGCAAGTCTTCGATTGACTCTGTCATAACAACCCTTCATCATCCGCGAACACTAACCCACGTACCCTCACTGTCCTAACACCTTGCATACTATCGAACCAGTCCAACCAATTTGGGTTTTTCCCCAAGATTTTGTTATAGATTTTACAAAAAATCTTATATGATTCGAAAACGTTGTATATTATATACAGAAGTTTCTTCATTGTAGAGAGAAAATTCTACTTAATTCAATATGAAGGACACCATTTTTTTATTTAGTAAAAATTTTTCGAAATTAGCAGATTTTTTTTTCTTTGTAATAAAATATATTTCGCCACGTGTGGAATCAACGGAAACCGTACTTTTGATATTCCTTCAAAATTTTAAAAACATAAAAAATATTTTATTTTTATTTTCAAGGTATATACAGTTTGCAGGTATTTTCTTCAATGTACATAGAATTAAATTCGACTATTTAAATGTGATTCGAATTTTCTATTAGATTCAATTTGCTACGATTTCTGGACATACTTGTCACATAGTTGTATTAAATTGATTTACCTTATATCAAAATATTCTTTTAAAGGGCTAACTGTAAGAAAAATTTTACATTTATTTGCATATTGTAACTGAGAAAAATTAGCACAATTAAGTAACATTACTGTTAATTAACAGTCACAATGGTATGTTTACAACAAATGAAAAAAACAAGATTTTTTTCATATTCCATTTCAATATTTACATTCAAATGCTTTCAAAGTCATTGAAGATGACAAATTTAATTTCAAAAGTTGACATTTTTTAGGAAAAACCTTTCTTGGTTCAAAGTTCAACTAGTTAGTTAAAATTTCAACTATTTCGTTTAAAATTTATTTCTTAGGCTGATGATTCATCATTTTAGTTGGAAACACTTTTCTAATTTAACTATTCCGTGAAAATTTGTTGTTGTTACAAATTAATTTTTTAACTGATAAATTAACTATTCTATGTTTGGTTCAAAATTTATCTTCTTTAGTTGAAAATTCATCTTTTTGGTTGAAAATTCATTTATTTTGTTGAAAATCAATCTTTTTTTTTGATAAAAAATTAATCTTCTTGGTTGAAAATTCATTTTTTTCTATTTAGAATTAGTTTTTGTATCTGAAAATTTAATTATCTCATTTTTTGTTGAAAATTGACTTCATCTTCATCTGGCTGATTTAACTTTTTTTTTTCATTCATCTATTTTGATGAAAATTTATCTTTCGGGTTGAAAATTCAACTATTAGGTTGAATTTTTTTGTTGGAGATCCATTATTTTAGTTGAAAATTGATTATTTTGCTAGTAAATTTAACTGATTTTTTGTGAATTCGTTCTTGTCTTATTCAAAATAAATTTTTTTGGCAAAAAACTGTACTATTCGGTTGGTTTACCATGTATCATTTTCAGTTGAAAATTCAGCTATTTGCTTGGAATTTTCGGTATTTTGTTAAAAATTTGTCTTTTGTGGTAGTGTATCAATATTGTTCGTGACTAATTCATTTTTTTTTACATTTCTTTGGTGGAAAATTTACCTATTAAGTTAAAAATTTGTTTGAAAATTCAAAATTCATATTTCTGGGTTGAAAATTCATCCTTTTGGTTAAGAAATCCTTTTTTTGATGGATGATTCGACCATCTGATTGAAAAAGCATTGTTTTATGTTGAAAATTCAACTACTTTGAGAAAGTCGTCTTTTTTGGTCGAAAATTCAACTATTTTGTTGAAAATTCATCCATTCAAACAGAAAATTTATCTTTTATAGTAGAAATAACATTGTTCTTGGTTGAAAATATACTTTTTTGTAGAAAATATTTTATTGTAGAAAATATACTTTTTTGTAGAAAATATACTTTTTTGTAGAAAATTTACTTTTTTGTAGAAAATATACTTTTTCGTAGAAAATTTATCTTTCATTGAAACAAGTCGTCTTTTCGGCTTAAAATTTTTACTATTGATTAAAAGTTCAACCGTTTTGTTGAAAATTCGACTTTTCGGTGGAAAATTAACTTTGGAAGAAAATTTTAAAGACATAAACTTAAAGAAGTCCAAATTAGGTTTAAAATTGATCTTTTTGGTAGAAAATCTAGAAATCTTAGAAACTTAAAGTGTTTTACGCTGAATCCAACATGGTATTCGCGCTTATTTTATTAATTTATTATTTATATTGATATTTTATTATATATTTGTTCAAAATCACTCTCTTCCTCCTTTTTTGAGAGAATTTTGGGCTACGCTACTTCCAATTTGGAGGGGGGGGGGGGTGATTATAATAACTAAACAATAAATAAAAAAATAAAATGTTTATAAAAATTTCAAGAATAGCTCAAAATTGGTAACGTAGTTTACTGACGATCCCTAAGGCTTGGGGGGTTATTCATTGTATTTTAGGAAAAGGGGTTGATGAGGCTTTTTCGTGAGAGGGTGAAGGACAGTGATAATCATGGAAGAAGATATACAAAAATAGCCCTACGAAATCCTTCTTGATGGGTTTCGACCGGACTACCACGCGCTCCACAAACTGATTTTCCAGGACCAGGATCATATTTTTATTAAAGTTTATTGACAATTTTGCATCCCTTTGAGCCCTTTTTTAGAGACCTTTATGAAGTTTTTTATCACCGTGATTGTGAAATAACGCAATATACGCCCTGTGAGTAACGAGGCATCATGGCATGGAAGCGATTCTATAGGTTGATATCGATGTTTTAAAATACATATCTGCATATATGTAGAGCTTGGATAAGGGTACAGAGTATTTAATGAGTCGGGGAAAGCTCTGATGGGGTGGTGGATTTTGGGGGTGCTGTACTCCTAGGGGATGTTTCCAACCTCACTTTGCTGTCTCTCGTCCCTCGTTCGGTGTTATTCGTAACATTGCCTGATTTATCGGCATTCGTCGAACCGTCATAGTCGTAACGAGCTTTGGCTTTCATACGCAAAGGAGGGTAGTTTTCTCCTCTAATCGATCCATTGAATTCGAATTGAAGACAAAGTAATGCTTTTCTTCGTTGCTTGGTTTTAAAACGTCAAGTTTTTTCAGCATTTATTTTCTTCAAAAAATCTATTCATGAGGTATCGCAAACCTTCTTGTCGAAAACCTGTGTACTTTGAAACACTGCGTGAATGTAACTTTTACACATTGTTTGCAGTTTGTTCATCCATCTTGTGAATCAAAATTTCCAAATAATATAATTATCCTGTTTTCAAGCACTGTTTGCAAGTCTTTGATTCAATCTGCATTAAGAACCTTATCATTTGTAAACGCTAACCCACGTACCCTCACTGTCCCGAGATCCACACCTTCTTCGTCGAAGAGGGCCATTCCCAAACACTTGTCCATGAATACAATAAATTATGCTAGTGAAATTGAAGAGCGATCTAAGAAAAAGATACTAATTTTAAATTATTTAAATTTGGACTCAAGGGATGGAAATATAAAGTCCTCGAAATTTGGAAGCGACCAAATTGAAGTTAAGCGAATAAGTTTCTGGAAGATAACGCGGCTATACGTCAGTCATGTCATATTTTGCGCCGGAATGAGAACGCACTGCGGGTCATATTTTAATTCTTCAGACAACAGTTTCACTCCCGGTTCGTCGTAGCCACCCCTTTCTTCGCCTTTCCTCGACGCGACCACCGCGGTTGACATTACCGCGCATAATATTTAATAATTATTTTCATTAAAGTTGTAATAAACTTTAGAATACTTTATTAATTTATAGGACAGAGAACGCGTCTAAAGGGTTGCTGGCTACCGTCTCCCGCCATTCGTATCAATTATCGTCGCTCATAGCGTTGGATTAAGAACTACCAGACTACCGCAGCTTCTTTGATGGTCCCACAAACTTTGGTCAATCTCTCAAGAAAGAAACCAAATTTAAATATGGTTAGAATCAGATTCTTTTGTTTATATTCATTCTAAATATTCTTCAATGAAATTCATTTTTCAACCCTTTTTTGGATTTGAAAATTTTAAACAATAGAACTGTAAGATTAAAGGATAAGAAAAGCCTCAGAATCAGAGAGAAGTCAGCAAATTTTGTTGGTCAGGGAGAGTCAGGATTTTTTTTAAATAGAAAAATTTTCAAGTTCCAATATAAATTCATTAAAGTCATTAAAAACTTTTTTTCAAATTGATTAACCACTATTAGATTAAGGTCTGTATCTATTTCTGAATTTTCCTGAATTATTTTTAAATATAGCAGGGCATTTTGAAAGACTGCAAGAAATTTCTAATAGACTTCAATAGTTCGAAGGGATTTCAAACGATTTTGAAAATTTTAGGGTATTTTTTCATACTTCCTAGAGCTTAAGAGTTTAAAAAATTGCAATTCTTTGAAAATTTTTAAAAATATTTCAGGGTTTTTATAAAAATCACATGGCATTTTCAAAAGGTTGAAAAATGTCAAGGAATTTCAAAATATCTCAGAGGATTTTAAATATTTCAGGATATTTGAAAGAAATTCATGGAAATTTTTAAGACCTTTAAAACTTTTTTAGAAATTTTAAAAGATTTCAATGGGTTTGAAACATTTTAGGGAATTTCAAAAGATTCCAAGGAATTTTTTTATTGATTTGAATAATTTGAAGGGACTTCAAAGGATTTAAAATAATAAGGGGCATTTTAAATAATTCCAAGACATTTTCAAGAGGTTTAGAAAGCTTTAACGGATTTTAGAGGATTTGAAATATTGTAGGGTATTTTAAAGATTTGCATGAATGTTCAATAGGTTTTAATTCTTTGAAATGATTTCAAAGAATTTGAAAATTTTCAGTTATTTTGAGGCATTCTCAGGGGCTCTAAAAATGTCAAGAAAATTTAAAATATTACATTTTTTTAATATTTCAGGGTATATTTAATATATTTCAATCATTTAAACTGACTCCAACGGATTCTAAAGACTATAGGATATTGAAAAAAAATTTAAGAAATGTTTAAGAGCATTCAGAAGTTTTATGGGATTTCAAAAAATTTTAAAGGATGTGGAATATTTTACGGTACTTTTTTAAATTCTAAAGAATCATCAGGAAATTTCAAACATTTCCAAAATTTAAAAATTGTCTAGGAATTTCCAAGGACTTGAATGATTCTTGAAGGTAAAATAAATTCGTGGGGTCGTGAAGAATTTTATAGAATTTTGGAAGATATGAAATGATTTCATAAGATCCATAAGGTTTTAGGATATTTTAAATGATTCCAAGGGATTTTAAAGTAATGCAAAGGATTCGAAGGATTTTAAGGGATTTTAAAAGCTCTCCTGGTATTTTAATCAATTTTCCAGTATTTCAGGAAATATCAAATTTCATGTTATATCACATTTTCAAATATTTCAGGGTATTTTCAAAGATTCTAGGATATTCTAAAGGATCCCAAGGATTTTTCAATAGGTTTCGATAAATAAAAGGGATTTCGAAGCTTTTTAAAGATTTTAAGAGATTTTCATAAAGTCCACGGAACTTTAAAGATCTTGAAAAACTTTCAAGGGGTTTCGAAAAATTTCGAAGAATTTTGAATACTTTAGGGTATTTTAAAAGCTCTTAAGGTATTCAAATAAAAATTTTCTGTACTGCAGGAAATATCAGTTTTCATAGAATTTCACATTTTATTATATTTTAGTGGATTTGAAAGAATCAATTTACTAGAGGTAAGGGCTTTCGTAGAATTTAAAAGGTTTGAAGAGATTTTCAAATATTATTTGCAATTTATTAAAATTCATCCGGAATTCACCCAGAATTCTTATTAATTCATCCTGAATAATAAATAATTAACTTGAATCCTCTTGAATTTTTATTAATTCACTCGAATTCTCCTAAATTCACTAAATTCACTAAATTCAACTCAATTCAATTAATTTTTTTTATTTTATTTTTTTATTTTTGCTAAAGTCCTTGAATTATTCTGCATTTCATCACATTCTTTTAAATACGTTCAAATTTTTATAAACTTATTTTAAAATTACTGAATTCAATGATTTTTAAAAACATTTGTGAATTGTTTCCAATTCATTTAAATTTTTTTCAATTCACCTTCTGTTTTTTGTTTTTGGAATTTCATCCTATTTTACTGCAATCGATAGAACTTTTTGAATTTGTAAAACTTTTTACAATTCTTGAGAATTATTTTGAATTTAACTTGAATTGTTTTGAAGTCTCGTGAATTTGTCCTGAATTCATTAATTCTTTTAAATTTAAAAGAATATTAGTTACATTATTAATGCACATTGGTAACTTTTAGTCACTTTTTGAGTTAGAAATTATTTACGTTTGGATACTTCTTCAGTTCAAGTAGGACACTTTTTCATAATAAAGAAAAATAAATTATAAATTTAAATTTAAAAGTTTTTATTCCATTTTATTAAATATTCCATACTAGAAATGTTAAAAAATTAGAATTCTGGTCTTCGCACATTTATGCTGAGGGGAAACAAAATTATTGAGGAAAGAATCAGGAGAAAGGCCGCCGTGAAAGTATATAAAAATCCAGTATGTTCCTATCCACCTAATTGCTTTTCACTTCGTTCCTTGAGAATACGCATAATCCAGAACGTGCGAGAGTTTATCAAAAGTAAAACGTATTTCATTAATGTGCTTTATATATAAAGGGGGATGAATAAACTATCAGGAAAGCAGTATACTTTTGACTCTACTCTTTCTGAGAGACCATTGAGTATTGACTTTTGAGTGACTGCTTTTAGCATAATTATGCCTGGAAAGGCCAGAGCTAAATGAATGAGTAGAATTTCTTCCAATTTACGTAGAAAAGGCTTTGATAACTTCGTAAATCAAGTTTTTGAAAAAGATCCACGATTCGTAGCTGAGCTGCTATTGTAGGATATAATGGAATGATATAATTGAATTGTTATGTATTTATATTATGTATGTAATTGTAATTATGTATTCAAATGTTTCAAAGAACATCAATTTAAAAAATGTTGTCCCTGATTTCGGCTTGGTTTCCTTTGATTTGAGATTAATTACGAACTACAATAATTTCAACCTATGACCAATAATAGGGAAAACACACAATAAATTTTGTTTATCAAATTTACAAGTACAGTCGTATTCCTCTTGCAAATCTGCATGAGGTAAAGTGGCCATTACTGGGACACTTACGACAACCTAAGTCGCATAAGCATCATTAAAAAAAAGTATGTTGCTTCATTGAATAAAAGAAAAATTATAGCAGGTAGCCAACACATTCGCGATCAGATTCCCACAATAATATAAAACGATTAATGCATTATATGTATGAAGATACTGAGTTTTCATAGTCAGTCATTTTACCCATTACTGGGACAGCAGTTTTGGGGTTAACCCTAAAGTGAGACACACCTGATTAGAATGAAGTAGCAAATTCACTTTAAACTTGATAGATAAATTAAAAGAATAAGAATCGATTATATTGTGGAACATAAGAACGTTATTTATTTATCTTAATTTTTTAATAAAATACATATCGACACGAACATAAACATTTTTCATATCAACATGAACATTTTTTCCTTAAATTAAGTAATTTATTTTTCCTCTCTTAGATAACATTAAACGTAATACAGTCTTTAAATGTTTGTTTATACTTTGAATACCTAATTATAGGTATAAAAAATCTTTAAATCCTTTCTTGTTGTATTTTTATTTTTGATTGCAGAAACTGCACTTCAACATTCACAAGTTCTCTCCTTCAATTTTTGCAATATTATTGATTAAGGTGTTCATCTGCTCTTCTGATACAACTCGGTTTTCTTTATTCACTTCGTTTTTTGATGATTTGAAGAGCCTCAATTTTTTAATTCAAATTTTTTTGTCGTTACTTAAAACTGCTTCTTCTATTCTTGAAAAGATTTAGCTACGGTCTTTTCTTTGTCTTTAAACATCCTCTTCCTGGCAATTACAGCATCATTCTTTGGAGGCACTAACATAAACGATGATTCATCCAAATTGAATATCCTTTTTGAATCTGAGTTCAAAAGATCTTTTTCCTCTAGGTATATCTTCAATTTAGCAAACCACCGTCGTAAGTCACTCTCTGATACAGATGCCTGGTATTCTGGTCGAGCATTGTTGAAAGCCATTTTCTGCACAAGTTTGGATATCTGTAAAATTAATTGAAGTATAATACATATCAATATGAATATTCACTGATTGTTCATTAGAAAATTAAATTGAATAAATATGATACAATAACTTACCTAGACTGTATATAGAATGAGAGGTTAGATTGATCCACACAATACTGCACTTCAAGTAATTTTCCTACCGACTATAAGTACTTGACTACAAACTTCAAGTTTAAGAATAATGTTCAAACTATTTCTAGGTGTAGTTTATTGCAAAATATCGTTTAAAACATTTTTGAAATAAACGTCCCAGTAATGGAAATGCGGATATGCAACTCATGCTGACAAGTCTGAAGATGTCTGAAACTGGGACGCCCGGAGCCATCCCGTTTCAGTTTAGGCAACTCATTCAAAAACTTTTCCAATAATGGAACACAAGATTTAAGAAAAAATATTCAATGAAATAATCAAAATAACCACTCATTTCATTTATGAACGTAAGCAAAATGTGTCGAAATAATATTTCTCCTATGTATGTTCAAAATTTAATTAAATCAAGGACAGAAAAGTAAGGCTCATACTTTTGAAACACAAGCAAAATGGCGAATTTTTACGAGGTTCATACGCATTCATTAAGGAACACTTTTTATTATTTTTTTATAAAACATTCCACTTATCAAAATGAAAACAAATAGTGTAATTAAATAAGTAAGAACTTCGAAAATATTAAACAATTTTTACTTTTATGTTCTATTTCAAGATGCAATAGATAGCAAACATTATTTATTATCGTCTCAGTATAGGACACACTTTTTACACTGTCCCAGTAATGGCCATTTTACCTTATAAAACATGTGAAACACATCATGTTTTGTATTGATTATTGTCATGTTTCCAATTGTTTCGAATAACATGTCTCTCATAAGGTATCAAGCAAAAGTTCTGCATCAAGAAAATTTTTTAACCCTCCGTTAGACGCAACCGGCCTGACAGGCCACCTTAAGCTG
>CAKNXH010063742.1:0-23590 GCA_932178445.1 Andricus quercusramuli | reverse complement strand
AAATACAGGTGGCCTGTCAGGCCGATTGCGTCTAAACCAGAAAGTTTGTGGGTTGCGTCTAACAGACGGTTAAAGCAGTTCTTACTCTCAGAAAAATGTTTGAATCCAATTTTTCCTCTGATATAGGGTCAAAGAAATTCATAGAAATAAACCAATATTTGTTTAAATCAAATAAACTTCATTTTATTCAAACACACCATTGTTTAACTCAAATGCATTTCATCTGAATCAAGCAAATTCTATCTTTGATATAGGTTTGAACAAATGTTCCTTTGAATAAATAAAACATTTTTTTGAGTTTACTGCAATTCCACGACAATTCTGGTATATGAACCAATAAATGGTTCCCCTTTGATTATTTTCCAAGTGTGTAATGGTTTATCTTTCAAAAGAATACTCCGGAGATCAGAAACAAATTAAATCCATTAAGTACAGAGGAGAAGATAGCATCGCTGAAAATTCACATGACTTTTTTTGGTCCTACATCTTGTTTTTCATTCCACAGTCTAAAATTGGACACGTTATTTTTAAAAGGGTATTGAAAAATGGGAAACGCTCAAATCTTTTTAGGCAGCAAGAGAGACACTGAAATTATTGAATTGGATCAATCGTTCTTCTGAACGAGATGTTACTCTTGCAACTATTTTCAATCAATAAGCTGATGTTCTTGGATGTTGACCAGGTAAGAAAATTAATTAAAAGAGGTCAGCTTTGTTTGCGCACTTATGAAGCATAGCAAGTAGTAGAAGTATACCAACAAAGCTTTCAATTTAATTTCAGGAAATTTCTCACAAAGAACGGAAAAAAGCATCTAATTTTTCAAATGATAGGGGATTACTGAAAACAGTTTCCAGATGCAAGGAAAAAAATTATTGCAAAACGGTTTTAAATGAATTCGGAATGTGTGGAAGCACAACCTGTGGAGCCTAATAAGAGGCGTGTCATAAAAACAGTTAAAAATATGACATCTAACAATACGGAAGATATGATGTTTCACAGAGTTTTATTTTTGGATTTCACCTCAATATCTAATATATATGTTGAGTAAGCTTCAAACAATTGATACATTTCAAAAGATTGATTTTAGAGGAAATTACAGTGGATGATTGAAAAATGACTAATTTCTATTAACTTGAGTGATATTCTCTATTAAATCGTGAATTTCGTTTAAGGAGCACTCATTATATTCCAAATTGACTTGAATTTATTCAAAATCTGGATTGGATTAGGGGGTTTTGATTCAAGTAAAAGGTTTTGTGCGACCCTGCTAATATTTTGCTTAATGACAGGAATTGTATACATAACCGTGGGCATGTTTGAAAACTATCTTATATTATCAGGGGGGGGCGCCCCCCGCGCCAACGGGTTTTTGATGATTTTTGACGTATGGGGAGGGGATGTATCCAATGAGTCACTTTTTCTAAGGTCAATAGAATTCCAATTTATAGAACCCAATAACAAATTCTAACTATTTTTCGTTGAAGGTTTTTTTTTATTCAAAAGTCTATTACTATATTTTTAACTCAGATCTACTTTATTAAAACTTCATTTTAATAGTTGAAGATCCATCTCTTCGGTTAAAAATTGGATTATTTTCTTAAAAATCACATTTTTGTAGAAAAATTGATTTTTTTTTTTGGCTGACAATGTAGCTATCCCATAACTGATTGAAAATGTATGTATTTTTTTGCTAACTTGTCTTTTTGGTAGAAAATTAAGCTTCTTTAATTAAAACTTAATTGCTTGGTTGATAATTGATCTGAATTGTTAAAAATTCATTTTATTAGTTGAAGATCCATCTCTTTCGTTAAGAATTTATTTATTTTGTTGAGAATGTATTTACTTTTCTGTCGAAAATTAACTCTATTAACTGAAAATTTAAGCATTTTATGCCTAGTGAAAAATTGATGTATTTTGTTATAAATTCGTATTTTTTAATACTAAATTATTCTCCATGAATCAAAATGGAACTCCCTGGCTGATGATTGAACTACTCCGTTAAAAATTTAATTTGGTAATTAAAGATCTATCTGTTTGGTGGGAAATTCAACTAGTTTCTTCAAACTAGTTCTTCTTTATATCTAAATTAATTTTATTAATTAAAAATGTGATTATTCCATTATTGGTTGAAAATAGCTTTTTTTTTTGTTTGTGGAATTTCAACAATTTGATTGAAAATGTATGTATTTTATTTTCAATTCGTCTTTTTTGCCAAAAAATTGATGTTCTTCAATTAAAATTCAATTCCTGGGTTGATAATTGATCTGCTTTGTTCAAAATTTATTGTATTATTTGACGATCCATCTCTTTGATGAAAAATTTAACCATTCATTTTTAGAAAACTTGAGTTTTTTTTAAAACTAGTTTTATTATCTGAAAAGGTAAGTATTCTATGCCTGGTTAAAAATGTATGGATTTTATCGTAAATTCTACTTTTTTAGTAGAAAACTAATCTTAATAAATCAAGATTGAACTTCTGGGTTTATAATAATTATAATTATTGAGCTACTTTGCTGGAAATTGATTTCATTAGTTGAAGATCCATCTGTTAGGTTAAAAATTCAACTAATTTGTTGAAAATTTGTTTTTCATTGTTGCAAATTAATTTTCTTGACTGAAAATATAACTTTTCCATCATTGTTTGAAAATTTCGCGTTTTTAGTTGGAAATGAAACAGATTGGTTGAAAACTTATCTATTTTGTGGTTAATTCATCTTTTTGGTAAAAAATTAATCTTTTTGAATCAAAATTTCACTTTCTGTGTGATAATTAAAATACTTCTTAAAATAATCGTTTCGTGAGTTGATGATTCATTCATTTGATTGCAAATTCAACTACTTGGTTGAAAGTTGAAATACTTTGTCAAAAATCCATTTTTTGTGAAGATTCATAATTTTAGTAGAAAATCCATCTTCAGGGTGAGAAATTGAAGCAGTTTTTTTAGTTGAAAATAAAATCGTGCCATTATGAGTTAAAAATTTATATTTTTAATTGAAAATTGATCTTTTCTCTTCGAAAATTGAACTATTTGGTTGAAAAATCATGTATTTTGTTGAGGATTCAACTATTTTGTTTGAAAAATCATATCTTCATATAAGCTACTTCTTGGTAAAAAATGCAACTATTTGGTTAAAAATTCATCTTTTTGGTGGAAATGCAACTATTTTGGTAAAAAATCAACTATATGGTTAAAAATTAAACCATTCATTTGAAAAATTACCTCTTTAGTTGGAAATTAATTTTTTTGCTGAAAATTAATAATTTCAGTTTAAGAATTCAACTGTTTTGTAGAAAATTCATCTACTTTGTGGAAAATTCGGCTTTTTGGTTATAAAATGAATGAAACTATTACCTTTTTGGTTAAAAAGGTATCTTTTCCAGTTGCAAGAATATCCTTTTCCATTGAAAGTTGAAGTTTTTCGTTAAAAATTAAACTATTTATTACGAAAATCAAATACTTGATTAAAAATTACCTTTTTTTTAAAACCATAGTTTCGGATGGAAAATTCAATTTTTTTGGTACAATCAATGTATTTTGTATTTTTTTTAAAGAAAATGTAACTATTCCATTTTTCGTTAAACACATTTTTTTTAAACTTTTTTTTTCTCTATTGACTAAAAAACTTTCCTGGTTGACAGTTTGAAATTAAAATCATTTATTGGTTGACATGTGAAATATCATATTTTTTGTTGCGAATCAATCTTTTTCGATTGAAAATTCAAATCTTCATTCGGCAGTTGAACTTTTTTATTAACAATTTATTTTGTTCATCTTAGTAGGTTAAAAATTTAACCATTTAGTTAAAAATTAAAGTTTTTTGTTCAAAATTTGTCCCTTTTGTTTGAAAGTTGAACTATTGGGTTGTGAATCCAACTGTTTGGTAGAAAATGTACCTTTTTTGTTGGAAAATTCAAATAATTTGATGATATTGCAATAGATTTCGACTTGACATCTGAAGCCTCACATAATTAATACAATGTGGTACCTATAAAATAACTTTTTCAAAAGAATGCATACCTCTCTTTTCTTAAAAAATCACCCTATTTCCCTTGTTTTAAGATCTAGTATTTTTGTCTATGAAGTATTTTGAAATATTATATTTTTACGTTTTGTGCGTTCTTTCAGGCTTTTATCAAATGAAATTATAGAAAAAATTTTGATTCAAGAGTGGGGGTGTGTATTCGTATTGGCAACGTCATCCTGAGGGATTCAAGCTTTATGTGATGACCTGTTGCGAAGAAGGGAAGGGGTGGAAAAAAGTGTTTAAAATAGACTAACGCAGTGCTTGGATGATCCCTTCAGGTTATTTTGTTATAAGAGGAAAATAATGCCAAACTTTATCAGGTTTATTACCAAGGGGTTGAAAATTTGAATGGAATAAACAGTAAAGTGAGGCAGAGCAGAGCAGAGCAGAGGAAACTAATTTCGCCTTGATACTCTTCCTTTGTCATCGAGTTTCTAAAATAAGAAGAAGAGAAGAGAACATGGCACCCCTTTCTCTTCGGTATAAATCTTGTGTTACCGGTTGAGCTGTGGAAGATGCCACGATACGGGGGCAGGTGTCGCGGTAAACTCAGTTAATTAGACAAGAGGCAGCCATCACACCCCCTGGCACCCCGGAGGCTTGTTAATAACACGTAATTACCATTATACATGGCGATACACTCTTCCAAGGCGCTACCGACCCTATTAGATAAGACGACACCTTATTATACACGAACTAGCGTCGCGTCGGTATCATGCTTACCAAACTTCGAAGTCCGTTAACGTCGACGACTTGTGTTCTTCTATCACGTAGCTTAGGTACCCTCCTTATTTCAGTATCCCATTGCATTCAAGCGCTTTCAACTTATTTCTAAATTTGCCCTTAAAACACTTCAAACCTCATTTCACGAATTTCATTGTAAATAAGGGATCGTCCTTAAACTATGTTATCGATTAGTTTTTTGAGAAAGACTTGATTAGCCAATCAAGTTCGGCCAGACCCTACCACGGGGCGCTGTGGCCAATCACAGGCATTGTAGAGAATACATATATAAGAAGAACATAACGTGAAACTTCAGTTTCAGGTGAGCCCTGAAGAAGTGAACTTCAATGTTCACGAAACGCCGGAACATCTAAATCCAAATCAATTCTACGTAAAACAAGTTCGCTTCTCTTGAAAACTTCACCCTTCTCTATCGAACACTCTCCGATTTGACATTTGGTCTACACTGGACCGCATATCATTTGTCAAATTCCAACGGATTGAGGATTTTGCACTCAGAAACGGAAAATAAAATTTGACAAATTACTTCCCGTAAAGCACGCACCATTAACTAATGCAGTAAAAAACATTTTTAACCATCCTCTCAACAAGGAAATGATTTCAGCTTCATCTACTGGATATAACATTGCAGTAGCTCCTTTCAAAATCCCAGAAGAAGAAATTATCAGTAATTTGGAATCCACAATATCCTTCCACCCAAAAAAGCGAATGACATACGGCGTAGGGCGGCCAACATCTTACGCCAAGCCCAACTCCCCTCCACAAACTTCACAAAACAAGAAAAAACAGCAATTAAAGAACTCAATCAGAATAAAGACATAACCTAGTGACATTGACTAGATGAACTTCACAAGTTCTTAGATTTCATCAATCAGTTACACCCTAATATCAAGTTCACCATGGAAATTGAACAAAACGGAAAATTGCCTTTATTGGACGTGCTAGTTTACAAAAGATCTGATAACACATCAGGACATTAAGTTTACAGAAAACCTACCCATACAAACAGATACATACATGCCTCCTCCACCACCACCCATCTCAAAAGCAATCTGTCATCAACTCCCTTGTATACAGAGCTGTCTCCATAACAGATAAAGATAACTTACAAAAGGAACTACAAAATGTTAAACACATCCTAATACAAAACGATTATACAAACAAATTTATAAAGCAATAGGAAAATATACTAGAAATATAAGCCAACACAACCTACTAAAGATAGAGAGAGAAGAACGAACACCATCCTACCCCACATTCGAGGTATCACATAACAAACAGGAAGACTTTTCAACAAACAAGAAATCCAAACTATATTTTAAGCCCCCTGCGAAAACAGAACAACTTCTAAAAAATCCTCAAGATAAAAAGGCACCATTCAGTTATCCGCAAGTACATAAAATCTCTTTTTTTTGTGGCAGAGTCTATATTGGAGAAACCGGGTGGGCGGTGAGCCAACGTGTACAGGCACATGAGATTAAAGTCAGGCTAAATCATTTCACGCAATCAGCATTAACTGAACGTCATATCGAAACAGGACATAGCATCTTATTTGACAAAACAACCATCATCGCAAAAACGTGCAATATTTTTCCAAGGAAACATAGGGAAGCAATCGAAATCCTAAAACACCCTAATAACATCAATAGAGACAATGGATATAATGAAATTCGGATTTGGCCTGCCTTCCTCCCGGGTTTTTGGAAAAAGACTTGATTAGCCAACCAAGTTCGACCAGATCCCACCATTTTAATTTATCACATGATATCAACTTAGGGGGTTGGGGGGGGGGATCACGCAAGAAACTACGAATGGAAATAGTGAGGGGAGGGTCACTAAGAAATCTTAGATTGCTGCCCGGGAAATTTTAACCCTTATATATTATTTCTAATTACCCTGTAAATTTCACATTGCTCCTGGGCGTTTCTATTGTCCTAAAATTTCGTCAACTTAAATTTCTTTACAATAAATTTGAAGTATCTCAAATTCACTGACTAAAGTGTGTAATTAAATATTTCAGTAAATTAAGTGGCTCACTAAAACCGAAATTTTACAGACGATGATTTTGACGTCTTTGAAGTTTGAAAATGCTAAACTTTTTATATAATTTATTTACTGTTCAACCAATAAGTTTATGTTTAATGTCACTTATTTAAAGAAAATTAAATGAAACAAATATTTCAATATCCAAATTTGCCCTGTGCCCTCTCCGCCAATCGCATTTGCAAGATTCTCGTTCAATGAAAATATAGAAAAAATGTTCTTTTTTCATTTATTATAAAGATATAATTTTATACTGTCATACGACATTGATTATGAATTTTCATTTATTTGAAAAAGGTAGCTTTTTGTTACTGGAATATTCTGCTGAAATTTTGTTTTTCTTGAAAATTCAACATTTTGGATGAATTTTATTTTTATTTACTGAAAAATAATTTTTGGTTCAAAATTCAACTCTGGTTGAAAATTCACCTTTTTTGTTGAATTTATCTGTTTTCATCTGGAAATTGAGAGTTCATCATTTTTGGTTAAAAAGTCAGCCACTTGGATCAAAGTTGAACTACATTGATAAAAAATCCATTTTTATGATTAAAGATTCATAATTTTAATCAAAAATGCATCTATTCGGCTGAACATTGAAAAAATTTAGTTAAATATTTGTTGTTGTTTTTTTTGGTTGACAATTAATTTTTTTTCTCAAATGAAAATGTAACTTCCATTTTCAGATGAAAATGTTTTTTTTTTTATTTGAAAATTCAACTATTTCAATAATAGATTTGATCTATTATATAATAGATTCAACTATTTTGTTTTGAAAATTCGTTTTTTTCTTGGTTTAAAATTAATTTTTTTATTTGAGGCTTGAACTAATCCAGTTGAATATTCCATAATTTTAGTTGAGAATTCATTTTTTCAGTTTAAAATTCAACTATTCCAGTTGCAGTATTTGAAAATTTAACTATTTTGTCGAAAATTTGTTGTTTTTTTTCAGCTGAAATTTAATTTTTTAAACTGAAAATTCAACTAACCCAGTTAAATATTACATTCTTTTTTAGTTGAAAATTCATCTCATTGGTTCAAACCTAAGCCAGGTAAATATTCCATTACTTTAGTTTATAATTCATTTCTATTGTTACGATTTTTTTCAATTAATTTACTTAGCTGAAAATTTAACTGTTCCAGATGAAAATCTAACTATTTTGTTGGAAATTAATTTTTTAACTGGAAATTCAACTAATCTAGTTTATTATTCTATCATTTTAGTTAAAAATTCATCTCTTTTGCTGACAATAATTGTTTTAAGTAAAAATTTAACTAACAGTATAGAATATTCCATCAGTTTATTTGGGAATTCATATCTATGGTCGAATTTTTTCCTTTGAAATTAAATTTTTAAACTAAATATTTAACTATTCCAGTTAAGAATTTAACTATATTGTTGAATTTTGGTATGGTTGGATATCAATTTTTTAACTGAAAATAAAAGTAATTCTGTTGCATATCCCATAATTTCAGTCCAAGCAATTCAAAAATTTTCAAATGATGAAATTATAAATCGAATAAAGTAATTTTATTTGATAGATATATTTTTTATTTTACTATTTACTTATTTAAACAATGTCTCAACTCCTCAGAATCGGAAATTTTCAAATTCGGTGATATTAAGAAGTTTCAGGAATGTTACTATTTTAAAATGTTCCAATTTAAGAACATTACGTTTTCGGCGATTTCATAATTTCAGAAATTTTTTATTTCGAATATTTTCTTTTTCGAGAATTTTCCAGTGTCGAGAATTTGATATTTGACGATTTTTCAGTCGTCTAATTTTTGGAAATGTTTGGAAATTATTTGATAATTTTGAATTTTTTTTTTAAATGATTGGAGTATTTCTCGTAAAATTGATTTTCCAAAATGAAAAACCTTCTCAAATTTACCTAGCCACCTTGAAATTTTCGTGGTTCTGGAACGTTTGGAAATTCTTGAATAGCTTAAAAATTTCATTCCAGGATGTTCAAGAATTTAAGTTTTGTTTCATTTTTTTATCTTTTCAAATTTAAAATTATTTCCAATTTTTTTAACTTTTAAAAATTTGTTGAAATAATTACATTTTTCACTCCTGCCAATTCAATTAAATTGCTTTAAAAGCTTCCAGACTATCTTTAGACAATTTTGTAAGTCTTTTAAAATGTTCTGAAAGCATTTTAGATATTTTTTTCAAAATAATTAAAAAAAATAAGAAATCATTACAAATATTTCGGGGAATGTTACAATATATTTTTTTTAATATTTTGAAACTCTCAAAAATTCTTGAAATCTTCTCTTATAAGGCTGAGAAAATCTACACTTTGTTCAAATCTTTTCAAAATATTTTTAAATTCCGAATGATTAAAATCGTTTTTGAAACTTTTATCTTTTACAATGCTTGAAATTTTCTGTACAATTTTTGAAAATCCTGCAAAGATAAAAATTTGGCATTAAAATCTTGCAGATTCTTTCTTGGCTTTATTATTCATTATTCTGTATTATTTAGAAATGTTCCTAATTTTATATTTAAATTAATTTCTTGAATTGAAATTTTTTGTTTGCTTTTCCTATGACCCTCAAAACATTGCATTAATCTCTTGAATACATGAATTTTTCATAAACTCTTGTAATATTGCAGAATTAAAATATTTTTATGTACAGGAACTGTAGGAAAAAATTTGATCAAACAAAATTGCAAGGAACTTCTAGGGGGTTTTCATGATTTTTCACAGATTTCACCATGTTTAAATAGGATTTCAAAAAAAAAAAATTATAAGATTTTAAGAGATTTCAAGGGATTTTGAAGATTTCAAAGAATTTGAATAATATATATCATTTTCAAATGAAGAGAATTTAAATAGCAATCATTGGCAATTATTCGAATCATAAATTGGACGTCTAGAAAGCTAATTTTTTGTAAATTATTCGAAGTACTATCTTGGATTAAAAACTATTCTAAAATTTCAAAAAATAGTCTTTGAAATATTCTAGCAATAGCGTATCATAATATGAAAAGTAAATTTTATTCAGTCTGCTTTCTTCATTCGACACTAGGGAGTCAAATGTTCAAAACTTTTGTTCATAATGTTCATAATAGCAAAGTATGTACCCCCTTTTCACACCCAAGAGGTGATTCCTTATCCCGACAACTTCGCGATTACTCTGAGAGACACGCCACACTTATAATTAAAAAAGGAGAAAGTAATTAACTTTGTGCTTAGATGTACGGAAGGGCAGTTAAGGAAAAGTTAAAGTGAAAATTCGTGTTTTTGCGGTCGGCACCTTTACATTATCACCAACATTCCATATGCGTAGACAAAGCTGATGAGTCGAGAAAAGGTCTAAATAGCTTTATACTCTCGCTAACTTGTACATTCGTTCCTGAAATTCAGAGTCTAGATGAACCTAAGTGAGACAATGAAATTTTCCACACTAAAACTTTTTGGATAGTTTCATTATTTTGCATTTTGTCCGTTTTTGTATAAAGGTACACTACTGTCGGACATTTTCTACAAGGCTAGCGCGACCGATAGTAAAAATCTCTGCTGACTTTGAAACGTGTTTTGAAGAGAATAAATGAATTCGAACCAAAAATAGTTACATTTTAAACTGATAATTCAATTATTTTTAAAGACAGTTAAATTGTTAACAAAAAAAGATGAATTTTTAATCCAAAAGGACGAATGTTTGAGAAAAAATGGCTTTTCAATCAAATCCTCGAATCTTCCAGAAAATAATGAATTTTTTCACGAAATAGTTTAACTTTTCACCAAATAGTCCAATTTTCTACCCACAAGGGTGAATTTTCAACAAAATAGTCGAATTGTCAAACAAGACAGATTTTACTTTATCGGAAAATAGTTGAATTTTCAACCCAAAAAGTTGAGTTCTTAAGAAAAAATATAATAGTTGATATTTCAATAAACAAAAACGAATGTTTAACAAAATAGTTAAATTTTCAACTGGAGAGTTTCATTTTCAACTGGAGAGTTCAATATTCAACAAAATAGTTATACTTTATAATTAAATAGTTTATGCTTCAACCTATAAAGGTGCATTTTCAACAACATGGTTGAATTTTACGAAAAAAAAATTAAACTTCAACCAAAAACAGAGTTTCATTTTCAACCAATAATTCTATTTTTTAAAGACTATCGAATTTTCAAAAAAAAAAATGAATTTTCAATCCAAAAGGACGAGATTTCGACCAGAGTAATGGCTTTTTAACAAACTACATGCCTTTAGAACAAAATAGTGAATTTTTTAACGAAATAGTAGAATTTCCAATAAAATGATTAAATTCCTAACAAAATAGCTGAACTTTCAACCAAATACTGTAACTTTTTGCATAAAGATATGAAGCTACAACTAAATTGTTGAATTTAAAAAAAATAAACCTCAACTGAAAAAAGTTGAAATTTATCCCAAAAAGTTGAATTTTCATTAAGAAAAAATGAGGAATTCGCAACTGAAAATATAATACATGATGTTTCAGAAAAAAAACTATTTTTGAATCAAATATTTGTATTTCCAGCCTAGAAAGATGAATTTTTAATCAGAAAGAGGAATTTTCAACCAAGGAGATTAATTTTATAGAAAAAATTGGGAACTTTTAACGAAGTGGAGAAATTTTCCAACAAATAGTCTAATTTTTAACCTAAAAAGATGAAATTTTAACCAAATTATTGAATTTTCAAACAATAAAAATTCCATTTTAACGATAAAAGGATGCATTTCGAACTAAATAGTTTACTTGTCAAGCTAAAAAATTGAATTGTTCAGAAATCAGTCAACTTTTAAGCCCGAAAGGATGAATTTTTAACAAAAAAGTTAGATTTTCATACAGGAAGATGAATTTTCATTTCAATAGTTGAATTTAAAAAAAAATCTGAAAAGACGAATTTTTTATAAAATTGTCGAAACATTAAACAAATAATTCAATTTTCTAACAAACAGTTGAATTTTCAAACAAATAGACAAATCCTTGATGAAAAAAGGTTGATTTTTAACCAAAAACAGTTGTAATTTGCATTAAGTAGTTGAATTTTCAAAAAAAGAATGAAAATTTCAACAAAATAGTTTAATTTGTAATCAGTTAAATTTTCGAGTTACAAGTTTCTCAACCAAAAAGGTGAATTTTCAACTAGAAAAAAATAGTCAAATTTTCATCTACAGAGATAAAATTTGAACTAAAATTATGAATTTGCCACAACAAAAATTAGCAAAGTAGTTCAGGTTTTTTACGAAAATAGTTTAGTTTAGGTGAAAAAAATTTTTTTCAACAAAATATTTAAGTTTACAACCACATATATGAACCATCAACCGGAAAAATGAATTTCCAACAAATTTGCTGAACTTTTACTGAAGTAGATGAATTTTCAATTAGAAAAAATCAAATTATAACCAAAAAGAAATGAATTTATAACGAAATATTTCAGCTAAAAAAATATTTATACTTCAAATAAAAAAACACTTTAATTCAACCAAAAGGGAAGAATTTGAAAAAAAATTGTTGAATCCCCAATCAAAAAAGATTAATTTTTAACCAAACAGTTATATTTTTAATCAAACAAGACTTTAAACCGTAAGAACGAATTCTCCAAAAAATAGTTGCTTTTTTAATAAAAAAAGATTTCCATTGAATTCTCAACAGAAAACTAAATTTTCTACTAAAATAGTAAAAATTGTAAGTGAAAATGTGATCATCAGAAGCAAGCAACTGAAAAAAGAACAAAAAGAAATAGAATTAAAAATACCAGAATTTTAATCGCGTAACATTTTTGAACTGAAATATTTTATAATAGGAATAAAGCAATGTTTAATTTAAATAAATTATGTCCAAATATCTTATGAAAAAAAACACTATTTTTCGTGATAAAAGTTTGAGACTTAAGAAAAGCAATCATTCAAACAATAGTTTTTGTGATTGAATTTTTTCTTACTGTCGCTTCTCACCAATTTTATTAAATCATGGCCTATTTTTGTAGGGAAAAGCATTCCCTATGACTTTACCGTTTCCAGTTTTAAAATAAGTAAATGATCTTCAAGTATAGTTATTTGTTTAAAAAAATATTTGATATCAAGAAAATTATTTGATCTATTTCCCCTGTAGAAGAATAGTTTGAAATATTTTTTTTTGTAATTTGAAAATTGTTTCTTAAAAAATGATTCTTTATTTGAAATGACATCATCAGTAATATTGTTTGAATGCTTAAAATCATAAAAAATGTTATTCTGCCTTCAATGTTTTTCTTACTCATCCACGAAGCTTTTGAAGCTATAAAAAATCTTGTAGGAAAAACTTTTGTTATAAATCATTGGGAGGGGGGAAATTGAGTGAAGGAAATAACGAAGATCGTTTCAACACCGAGATACAGACTCGATGCTGTAGGAGGAGGCACCCCCCAATTCCAAAGTTTTTGAATGAGCCTGGTGAAAGTATTTCTACCCTCTTTCACAACCTCCTTTTTTACTTGTCGTTTCATCTTTGTTATTTTTTATTGTTGTTCTCATAATGATATCATTTGAATTCTTACATTACACCCTCGAGTCGTTGTGATCAAAGAAATTTTCTTTTACTCACGTTTTTTTGTCAGTGTTACATTCCATTTTTTATGTATTTGTTATTTCATAGGGTGGCCATTAGGGTGGTCCAAAAATGCATTTGGAATTTTTCTTTTTTTAATTTTAATGGGGACACCACAGAAATTTCTTCGAATCTACGCAAAAATAAATCCATTTTTTTGGTTTAAAAAAATGATATTTAGAGGTGCCGCAAGCCCAATGAAGTTTAACACGTATTTCCCATAAGAAAAAAAAAAGGTTTATGTAAATCTTATTCAGAATCCTCAATATTATATTAATCGAGTTGAAACTCAACATTTCTTTTCAAAATTAGCCGTAGACTAAGAATAAAATATCACTTTTTGAATATCAACACCATGAGTCTGTTTTATAGTGTCCCAAAGAAACCCCATAAGTGAAAAAATGGGTTTTGTGAGTTCTTTGCGCTAATTATAACTTTGTTTGTGGTTTTTTCAATGAACGTTGTTTCTGGCATATAAAAGACCACTTCATCCTGGTGACTAGGTGTTCAAATAAATTGTTTAAGCAATTTATTATTGTTTTTAGCAATTTTCTCATAGAATGGAGTTAGAAAGACGCAGTTTTTTCACAAATTTCCCACTTGTTGTCCAATTTTCAATTAAAAGAAAGTGATAGTTTATCAATGTTGACAGGAGTGATTGTCTGAACAATTTATTATTAATGTTAATAATATTCTCTTAGAAAAATGCCACAAAATTGCAGTTTAAAAAAAATTCACTTCTAGTCAAATTTTTAATCAAGATAAGTTAAATAATTAACTAGAGTGAAGAAAATTAATTGTTTTAACAATTTGTTATTATTATTATTATTAATATTATATTTGAATAATGCTAGAAAGATGCGTTTTTTTCTCTGGAATTTCTGGCTTCTTGTCCAATTTTAAATTGGATTGATGTAATAATGAATTCAAGTTAACAAAAGAATTGTTTAAACAATTAATTATGATTGTTAATATTATTCTCTCCGCTTAATTGGTAGAATGTTGCCGTTTTTTCTGAAACTTTCAGTAATTAATTAAATTTAACAAAAAAGTTGTTGAAACAATTTAATATTGTTTATAACTATCTTCTCTTATATAAGTGCTAGAAAGTGGCGGTTTTTTCTAAAATCTTTAAGTTTGCATCGCCTTTTTATTTATAAACCAATAATAAGTCAACCGCAAAAAAAAATGATTTTTCGAATGGTATTGTTATTTTAAGTGAATTATTCTTTCTTTTTTCCCAATGCAAGAGAAAAATAATTTTAAGAAAAGAAGTTATTTTACACGAGAGGCAGAAATCAATATTAAATTGTTTGAATAACTTTTTTGTTAACTTTAATTGATTATTAGGTAATTAAATTTAAATCACGCCTAATGAATAATAGACGAACAGTTGAAAATTTAAGATAAAACCGCAACATTCTACCAATTAACCAAAGAGAACATTATTAACAATTATGATAAATTGTTCAAACAATTATTTTGTTAACTTGAATTCATCATTACTTCACTCCAATTGAAAATTGGACAAAAAGCCAGAAACTAGAAAAAAAAACCGCAATCCTTCTAGCATTATTCAAATATAATATTATTAATAATTATAATAAATTGTTAAATCAATTAATTTGTCTAACTCTGATTAATTACTTAACTTATCTTAATTTAAAATTGGACTAAAAGTGATTTTTGTTTAAACTGCAATTTTGTAGTATTTTTCAAAGAGAATATCATTAACATTAATAATAAATTGTTTAAACAATCACTTTTATTAACATTGATGAACTATCACTTCCCTCTAATGGAAAATTGGACAACAAATGGAAAATTTGTGAAAAAAACCGCGTCTATCTAACTGCACTCTATGAGAAAATTGCTAAAAACAATATAAAATTGTTTAAATAATTTATGGGAACATCTGATCATCAGTATGAAATAGTCTTTTATGTACTGGAAATAATTTTCTCTGAAAAAATTGAAAAAAAAATCATAATTACCGCGAAAAACTCGCAAAACCCATTTTTTCACTTATGGGGTTTCTTTGGGATCCTATAAAACAGACTTATGGTGTTGGTATTTGAAAAGTGATATTTCATTCGTATTCTATGGCTAATTGTAAAGAGAAAGGTTATGTTTCAACTCGATTGAGATAATATTGAGGATTCTGAATAAGATTTACAAAAACGTCTTTTTTTCTTATGGGAAATATATGTTAAACTTCATGGGGCTTGCGGCACCCCTCAATATCATTTTTTTTAACAAATAAAATGGATTGATTTTTGTGTGGATTCAGACAAATTTCTAGAGTTTCCCCACAAAAATTCGAAAAAAATTGTTAGGAGCACCCTAGTGGACATTGGTCAGGGTGAAATTAGAAAACAGTTGAAAGTCAGGGGAACAGTTAGGGATTTTGAAAACAATATTACAAAAGTCAGGTAATTTCTATGAGAGGCACTTCAAAGGATAATAAATATGAAACTTATTTATTTACACTGAAAATTGTTTTATTACCTTTATAAAATATTCCAGGTTCAAAATTTTACACGATTAAAATTCTGGTATTTTTCTTTTTTTTTCTTTTTGTTTTTTTCTTTCAGTTGCTTTCTTCTGACGATTACATTTTCACTTACAATTTTTACTATTTTAGTGGAAAATTCACTTTTTTGTTGAAAATTTAATGGAAATCTTTTTTGGATAAAAATTCAACTATTTTTTTGAGAATTCGTCCTTAGGGATTAAAATCTTTCTTCGTTAAAAATGCAAGTGTTCGGTTAAAAATTATTCTTTTTTGGTTGAGCATTTTATAAATTAGTTTCTTTGAAGTATAATTTGATTTTTTCTAATTTTGTTGTTGATTTGTTTTCACCTAAATTAATTGTTTAAAGATTCATTATCTTAGTTGAAAGTTCGTATCTTTGATTAAAAACTAAACTATTTTCGTAAAAAAGCTGAACTACTTTGGTAAATTTTGTTGTGGCAGATTCATAATTTGAGTTCAAAGTTCATCTCTATGGTTGAAAATTTTACTATTTTGTTCTAGTTGAAAATTCACCTTTTTAGTTAAGAAACTTGTAGTTCAAAAACTCAACTGATTACAAATTAAACTATTTTGTTGAAATTTTTATTATTTTGTTGAAAATTCAACTGTTTGGTTCCAAGTGCAACTTTTTTTGGTTGAAAATCTACCTATTCTTATTAATTTTTTATTAGTTAATTATTCAAATTAATTATTATTAAAAATTCGACTATTTGGTTAAAAATTCAACTGTTTTTTAGAAAATTTAATCTTTTGTTTGATAGTTTCACTATTTTATTAAAAATTTGTCTTTTCAGCTCCAACATTCAACTATTATCTTGTAAATGTCACTGTTTGGATTTTTTTTTAAATTTGACTATTCAAATGAAAATTCATCATCCTGCATAAAAATTAACTTTCTTGTTGAAAATTCACCTTTTGGACTTAAAAGTTAACTGGTTTAAACAGTTCGACTTTTCAGCTTGAAAAGTATACTATTTGGTTGAAAATGCATCCTTTTTTGGTTGAAGTGGAATTTTGATTGTTTGAAAATTCTATCATTTGGATAAAAGTTCATATTTTTAGGATAAAAATTGAAGTATTTGTTGGAAAATTCCTTCATTTGGTTAAAAATTCTTAATTTTTTCTATAAAATTAATCTTCTAGGTTGAAAATTCCTTTTTCTGTTTAAAAATTCGTATTTCTAGATTAAAAATACCAATCTGATTTAAAATTAGTTTTTTTTTTTTTGGTTGAAACATCATGTTTTGTATTCTTTATTGCGGAATTGTTGTTTTTTTATTGTTGAAAATTCAACTTATTAGGTTAAATTCCAACTGTTTCCAGTTGAAGTTTAATTTTTTTAAATTCGACAAATTAGTTGGAACTTCATATCTTTATGCGAAAAGTTACAGTATTTGGTTAAAAGTTTAACTGTTTTGTTGGAAATTCTACTATTTTGTTAAAAAATGCATTATTTTTTTTTTGCAAATTCGAGTATGTTGATTCAATTGTATTAAAAAAATATAATTGATGGTTGAAAATCACACTCTATTTTTGCTTCAGTTCAATTTTTATGTTCGTAAAATTCAACTTTATAGGTTGAAATTTCAACTATTGAATTAGAAAATATAACTATTTTGTTGTAAATTAAACACTTCAGTTGAAAATTTAACTATTTTGTTAAAAATTAGTTTTTTGAATTTTTTTGAAGTTAGTTAATTTTGTTTCAGTTTTCTTCTGAAAATGTGGCTATTCCATTTTGTTTTTAAAAAATTTATCCTTTATAATTTTTCCGATTTGAAAGAAAATGTTTATATTTCGTTGGAAAATAATCTATTTGGGTATAAAATCAATCTTATTTGTTAAAAATTCATTCCATTGAGTTCAACTTTTTGGGTTGAAAACGTTTCGACTATTTGGTTGACAATCCAACTGTTTTTGTAGAAAATTTCAATATTTGGTAAAAAGTTGAACTATTTTCTAGAAGAATTCATTATTTTGTGGAACATTTAACTTTTTCCAAAAAATTTAATTATTTGGTTCAAATTTATTCTTTTTTTATCGAAAATTTAACCATTGGTTGAAAGCCCATATTGATAAGTTGAAAATTCCAATAATTGGTTCAATTATTATTATTATATTTGTTCATGATGGTGAAAATTTAACTTTTCTGCTGAATATTTGTTTTTTTTCGCATTAAAGATTGGTTTTTCATGGTAGAAAAGTGATCGGTCAATGGCTAGGTTGTAAAGTAGTTCTACTGAACCTTGCCTTTGCTGAAAATCACTGTTTGTAATTTATGTGTAAAACATATCAAAAGAATCAATAAAGATTGAAATTCTGGACTTCAAATATTAATGGTCACGGAAAATAAAAATTGGTCAGGGAAAAGTTAGGTAATTTTGAAACTGAAGTTATGCGACCACCCTTTTCCAAATCTAGCCATCACTCTATACAAATTTTTCTCCTTAAGGAATGCACTTTACTACCACATTTATTTTTTCCTCAATTGTAACTTCCATATCCGCAAGTGATTAACTTCTTACATAAAAGGCCGCGGAACTGAAAAGCAGAGAAAATCTGTAAACCTGAGAAAGGTTGCGAGGAAGGAAAAATAAGAACATCATGTCCGTGGCGTGTCACCCCATCATAATGTCATTTCCTGTTTACACCAGCATGTCGAGTTGTTGAAAGAGGACTTTTATTTTATATGAACACTCTGGAGTATATTCGCGCAGAAACCAAAGTTACCACCTGGATGTGGTAAAAAGTCGCTCATCCGCCTCTTAAACATGACACTGAAGGCCCTGGATAGAGGTTCAGAAGAAAAAGGAATAATACTGAATGTCAGCATTATTTCTTTTGCCATTTAGCATTTAGCATTCAGTATTTAGAGTCCTGAGAGCGGCAAGAGAGGATGGCAAAGAGAAACTAAAGGGGGTGAAAAAAGGGAATAGCGGGGGTTGGAAAATTGCTTGCTTACAACATTGCGGCAAAATGTGGCCTTGTGGCATTGAAAACAACCGCGAGAGACACGTTACATTAACTCCAAATGAATTTGTGTAACTTGCACGAGTTCACGAGTTTCCGCTCTCTGTGTTTCTAGTGATTATGACATAAATCATGAAAGAAACCCTTCGTGGATAAATGCGTTATGTCGAGGACAAGTAAGAAATGCTACCGCTTTATAATTAAGTTCAACGGAATTAAAGTAATTTCGTGATCACTGGGAATGTCTACATTGATAAGTGGATGAGGCTATTGTATTCCTTCATGTCTTCAAGATTCGGAGGATTTGGTGGAGGAGGATGAGTGTCCACTTATTATATGACGCTATTTTCAGTGATTTTGGACTCATCCCTCCTTCTTGTGACAATATGTTACATTTCGTTGAACCCTCCCCGAAAACGTACTTATTATAAAAAAGAAAATATAAAAAAATAATATTAATTTGTTCCTTACTTTCCGATAGAATTAAAAATAACTTCCAAGGCTAAGACCAGAGTATAAATGAGTTTTTTCGAATATAGAAACAACTAATTAACGCAGAATTTTGACTCTCGCTTTTGACTGCTTTGGTTCTAGTTTTGTCCCTATACGTCGCCTCGAATGTCAGATGTTAGTTAGGACTGACGCTCGAACTATGGTCAGGAGTCACAGTGAATTATATTATTCCTAAGGATTAAGTCTGATTATTAATAAGAGAGCAACACAGCATGTCAAGGAGCATACATTTATATCAACCAGATTGTAGTAATTTAAAACGAAAGTGGGAATCAGAAGACTATTTATCATAGCGTGCAACGCCTCAGTTTTCTGTGAAAGGAGTGAAGTGAAAGACGTCCCCTGGGACACTTTAAACGATGCTATAGGTACTTGCGATCATGGGGAAAGAATCATTTTACTGGCAGATATGAATGGGTGGATTGCAGTCCGTCGCGAAGGTCTAGGTCATTTGGAAGCTGAAAACGAATGATAACGAGGACAGATTGTTTAGCTTATGCTTAGAAAACAGCTTGTTTATTACAAATACTTGGTTCAGGCATGAAATGATCATGGTGCAGTGATGAAAGCCACAGTATTTCAGAAATAAATCTAGGTCATGGATAGAGAAGAAAGAGAACTGGGAGCACGAAGTAGACGAGAATTAAGATAGAGAATTTTCAGAAACCAAAAGCGCGAATGGAATTTCAGAATAATATAAACGAACAACTAGTTAGGACAATTTGGGAGACACTTATACGCAATAAAGATATAGAGGGCACCTGGACAATGTTCAAGGAAATCATTGTTAGGAGTGCTACTGAAGTGTGTGGTACTGCGGTTGTGGAAAGTGTGGTGTATGTACTTAGTAGAATGATGATATTCGGCGGCTTTATAAGTAGAAAAATGAATATATTGTGCTGAAATTTTGAGAAATGGTTCAAAATGTATAAGGGCATGTCTATCCTGTTCATTTGAGTCTTTGTTTTATTTTAATAATGCAATTTTATTATTTCTATTCAAGCTAGGGCTTCAAAGCCCTCTTGACACTTACATTAAAAATTAAGAATTATTAGAATTGCATTATTCAAGCAATATAATAATTTAATTGGGCCAGACCGACGTACCCTTATATGTTTCAAATCATTTCCCAAAATTTCAGCAAAATATATTTATTTTTATAATAACAAAGTTGCCGAATATAATAGCATGTAACTAATCACGTAAAAGGGCTGCTACATGCACTTAATGGAACCTAACAAGAAAATCAAACTGTCTTTGGTTAAAGGTTAAATCTTTTTCAAAAGTCTATCATTATATTTTTGGTTTGGAATTCATCTTTTTTCCTTTGAAATTCTACTGTTTTTAAAAAAATTTATCGATTTTGTTGAAAATGTAACAATTTTCTTAAAAATTAATCTTTTTTGTTAAAGAATTCAACTACTTGGTTAAAAGTTGAACTACTTTGTGAAACGTTTATTTTCTATTTGAAGATTCATCTCTTTGGTTAAAAATTGAACTATTTTGTAAAACATCTGTTTCATTTTTATTCTGAAATTGATTTTTCTTCAAATGAAAATTCATCTATTTTGTTGAATGTTTAACTCTTTCCTTGAAAATGCATTTTTCTTTGACGCTTCATAATTTTAGTGAAAATCTCATCTTTTTAGTTGGGAATTTGACTATTTAGAGTTAAAAATTTCTCTCCTTTCTGAAAATTATTAATTCTTATAGAAATGTAACTTCTCTACCTAAAATTTAATTTTCCAGTTTAGGCCAAAAATTTAACTTTTTAGTTGAAAATTCAAGTACTTGGTTGGAAATTAATGTATTTTGTTAATATTCCATATTTTTTGTAGAACATTAATCTTATTGATAAAAAAACTATTAATTGAAAATTTAATTATTTTGTTTTAAATTCTTTTTTTTTAGGTTGAAAATAAATTTTCCATCTGGAAATGCAGCTATTCCATTTTTTTGTTACAAAATTTGTCCTTCATCATTTTTCCGATTTGGAAGAAAATGTTTATATTTCGTTGGAAATTAATCTATTAGGGTGTGGTATCAATTTTATTTGTTAAAAATTCATCCCTTTTTCGGAATTGAAAATTCTTAACTTTTGATTTTGGCAAACATCCCAATATAAGATATTCTATTTTCACACCCTTGGAAATAAAAAGTTTATTTATCATTCCAAAAAATGTCCCAAATTACATACCTTCAAAATATAAATGTTGAAAGTTGAATAATTTGCATTTCTATACTTTCAAAATTCGAACATTTTTAATTAAAACTCATGAAAATTATAGAACTTTGAATTTTAAGTTTTGAAAATTAGAGAGTATTTAATTTTGAGAATTTTTGAAAGTTTCAAGTTTGCTAATCAAAAGTATTGTAATTTTGATAATTGATATTCGGAATTTTTTCTTTCTGGAAGACCTAGAATAGAAAAATTGAATTCCAATCTTTAAGATCATCAAAATTCAAGAATTTTTATTCGTACATCTTTAAAATGGAAAAGTTCTCAGTTGTAGCTCTTCAAAATTCTAGAATATTGAATTGTAAATCTTTAATATCGAGTTTTTAGTTTTGAAAATTTACAATTACTAATTTAGATTATGCAATTTTTAAGTTTTGCGATTAGGAATGCAGTAGTTTGATGATTTATGTTAGAAATTTCTTCCATTCTGGAAGATTCAGAATTGAAAACTTGATTTTAGATCTTCAAAATCATAAAAATTAAGAATTTTCATTAATACATATAAAATAAAAAATTGAGGGACCATTAATTAAAAATTTTCGAGAGAGATATATTTCCAAAAGGTGCTTAAAATTTAATGGTCTCAAACTATAAACTTATCATCATATAAAATCCGTAATCAACTGATTAATTTTGTTTCTTTTTTTCTGATTTCTGCTGGGGAAAACTCTTAAATTAAAATAAATGTTACAGATTACTGAAGGCAGATTAAAAATAACATAAAATAATGATTGTATGAAATCGATTGTAGCTATTTAAATATTAGATGGATGCATAATCAATAATTACATTTTATCTTACTTTCAACTTAATCATCTATTTTAATTCAATATCAAGCAATCAAAACAAGAAGCATGTAATGAGCGCACGTAGCGCTTTTTTTGCTACTTTTATGATATAGTTTCTTAAGCTTGATAATTGAAAGGTAAAATCCTCTTTCTTTAACACTTTGGAAAGTGTTTGAAAAACCCTTTACCATATCATTAAAAGTATGGCTGCCCAAGGAAGCTCTTTTCTTCCCCATTTCAAGATTATAATTATATGAATATAAAACAAAAAAAATTTGAAACAAAGAAGCAAGATATGACGTGGTAAAGTGAAAGTAGAGTATCATTATCCTTACAGGATTATATTAGCGGCACTTTTAATTAGTTCCACAATTGCGCACTGAGAGCTTGTGCCTTACGAGCTCTCGAGCTTACAAGCACTCGCCGAAATATCCTGGTTTTCGAAACATAAAAAGCAAAATTTACCCTGTACCCACTTATTTATATTACTTGGTACTCGCCTCGCGTACAACTCGCCTTCCTTACCTTCTATTGAAAATCTCTCTATACATATACAAATACATGCACACATACATATACATATTCATATTCATATAAAGCCATATACATATACATATAAATATAAAACACTAGATGTATGCCCGCTGGCGGCTGTAAGCAAATCGCGTTATCCTGACCGAGTGGTCAGCAGACTCGCTCCTACCTTTTCGGTCCGAGAGAAATTAAAATAAATACATATCTTAATTAAGCTCACTGCTCCACATACCGGGTGATCACTCTTTAATCGGAAGTAGATCAATTGGATATTTATGAAAACATTTTTTTTTGTTAGTATAGAATTCCGGGGTAAAGTTGGCACATTAGGAAAATCTGTTTTTTGATTGGTCAAAATTTGTTATTTTCACTAGAACTAGAAATTGTTTGCTCTATGCACGAAATTATTATCTTCTATATGACGCGATTTTCAAATCTCTCTATATTATAAACAGATTTTGACCCTGCCGCTGACAATGTTTCGGGAATCTGACTTACCCTATGTCACATAATCTTGTGCTCTACATAACCCTAAATATACAACCCTTACCAAAAACATAGACATGATGTGCCACATTACCCCATGTGTTATGATACTCCATGTGCCACGTTACACTATGTGCCATATTA